>PNEQ01085572.1:0-95879 GCA_003012365.1 Medauroidea extradentata | reverse complement strand
GTAATCGACAAAACCTGGCCATATGACTTAGAAAACCTATCTAAGGTACCTGTACCGAATATGGTTCGCTTAAGGTTCGAAAATCATGTGCGTCTAAGTCATTATTGATATTACTATTATAATATATGGATTATGTAATACAGGTCTTTGTGGATGGTGTATGTTCATACAGAAGACTAGTGTGTATAGATCTCACATCGATCTCGGCATTGCCACACAATGGCGACTGGGCCATATTGAGAACTGGGCCATATTCGGTAACAGTTACCTTACTTATTGCAAACGCTTCTAGATTCAATTAAGAAAATGTTCATCACACGGATTATGTCATTTTTTATTTATTGATAACAAAATTAAAACTATTTTCATAATGAAGTACCTCAAAAGTGAAAACTTTCTGGAAGTGTGAGCATACAGTGTTTTATGTGTAATGTTTGTAAAATATTCCAATAAGTTCGGTACGCATATTCATAACGTTACATTTTCGATGAACATGAGTTTTCTTTCAAAATAAATAAATGTTCTTAAACACTGCGTGTAGCTAAATGCAATGTCGCTAAATGTATTCACTTTCATACCGTAACTCCTTCATTTCATCTAAGTATACACTTTCATCAATCGTTTGACTGTAAAATTAAATTCTGTAAGTATAAACCGTAACTTCAGACAACATTTAAGCACAATATCTGTTAAAACAGAAAACATTTAACGGTCGTTTGCCAGTTGCAAGCTCCGCGAACCCTTACAAACATATCACAAAAGAATCCAGAAAAATTAAAAAAGAAAAAAAAAAGAAAAAAAGAAACAAAAAAAACCGAGCCGCGCACTTTGCATTAACAAGATTTCCCCACCGTCTGGAAAGTAAAGTCAAAGAAAGGCTGTGTTCGTGTGACGTTAATGCAATAATAATTTGAAACGTATATTAGTTTTTTCTACCTGCGCTACTTAATAAAGTAAAATAAAACAGTAGTAACGCACCGATAATACTTGCACCAAATTGTTTTACATAACTTTCACTTATCAGCTACTAGCTGTCCCTTTGCGGCTTCGCCCGCGAGTACTATAGAAAAGAGTAACTAACTATCTGCGATCTATCCAAGGCTTTTGATTGTGTTGATCATGACATACTTCTTAAAAAAAATTAGAATTTTATGGCGTTCAGGATTCTGCTTTGAAATGGTTTGAGTCATATTTATCACATAGAAGTCAACATGTATCTATAACGGGACAAAATGAAACCAATTACATATTATCTAGTAATGGGGTAATAAAATATGGAGTGCCGCAGGGTTCTGTACTCGGCCCCCTGTTGTTCCTTCTATATATTAATGATCTACCACTATACGTTTCAAGGGAAATAAATACTGTATTGTTTGCAGATGATACCAGCTTATTAGCACATAGCTCAGATGAATCTAAACTTACAGAAATTATGGAAAATGCAATTTTGAAACTGAGTAAATGGTTTAATGCGAATAATTTATTTTTAAACCTTGATCAAACCACTATTATAAAATTTTTAACTTCAAATATTACTGATTAAATAACATATCTCCCCCCCCCCCCCGGAACTCCACAGACTTAACTACAAATTATTCAAGACAGGCCATGAGAGTTATTTCGCGTGTACAGGCTATAGTCTAAAGAGGTTTAACTATAAGCAAGAAATAAAAAGAAAACAAATTTTGAACTATTTCAATTGTTACGAAATATTATTCTTAAACACGTTTTATTTTTTATAGGTTTTCAAGGAAGAATTTTGAAAAATCCTGAAATTGCTTTTTAGGTATTTGCGTAAGCTTCATTTTAAAGAAAAAATCACTTCGATATCTCAGGTGGTTTAAGAGGAAGAGAGGATTACTGTAAACGAATTAAATGGCTTTTCACCTCCTTAATATAAAAACTTCGAAAAATCCTTAAATTTGTTTCTAGACATTTGTATTTGCGACCTAACGAAGTGAATAAGACGACGATAGCCCGTCGGGTTCGAGAAATATCAAAGATTTGCAAAAAATACATTTCACCCCGTTTCACCACCTTAAACGCCGAATTTCAAAAATTTCCTTCCTTAGTGTGCGCCTACGCCACAAGGGGAAACTTCCCTTAAAATTTCACGTTTCTAGGTCCAGTGGTTTGGGCTGGGCGTTGATGATGAATGAATGAATGAGTCAGTCAGTCAGTGAGTGGGGCACTTCCTTTTATATATAGAGATTGTCATATCCCTTATTGAGTAATTTTTTTGAAGAATTAATATTATAAATAAAAAAAATTATAAATTAACGTTAAGTCCAAAATTAAAAATTTCAGTAATGTAAAATGTTTACGTGAGTAACTTCGTACCGTCCAAATTAGTAAAATATAAGAGATAAATTCCTGAAAACATAAAATTGAGTTTTAATACACCCAACCACGACCCTGTTTCTCTATTTCTTATCTAAATGTCCTGCACGCTTTTAATTAATTTATTTATTTGGTGGCGCAAAGTCACCCATTCCGGTATATAAAGTTTACAGTTTTTTAAAGGTGTTCAAGTGCGATAAAATCATAATTTTATATTTTTATGAAATATTGTCAGTTTTGTAGACGATACTTGCGAGTACATTTTACTCTTACGAAACAATGTTAGCTCTCAGAGTTTTCTCATAACGGGGTTGTCATAGTAAAAATTTGCTTGTTACACTGACATCCAAACAGTGAAAACCAACTGACATACTTAAAATAATTCACTGTAAACACACATCCCATGAGCTATGCAATAACACATTTAAAAACCCACAACGTAATATTTTAAATTAAAAAAAAAACGCAAAAGTACAGAAAAAAATTGCAAAATCAGCAATTTTAAAAATACAAATACAGTTGGCGGGATTATTTTAAATGTTTTATTTCACAGTTCGTAGTATCTTATTTCACTGTGAATTATTTCACGTACGTAAGTCAATTGGTTTTCACTATTTGCATGGCAGCAGAACACGCAAAAGTTGACTTTGACACACTGTTACGAGAAAACTATACGCCAGCTAAACGGAAACTGCTTTCACAAGTATTATCTACAGAATTATCACTATTTCATATAAAATTATGACTTTATCGCACTTGAACACCCTGCAGTTAACACTAGTAAAGCTAGAGTTAACAATCATCCGTCTCGCCCGTCAGTCATGTACAGGCCTTCAGCCAGTCGGAAGATTCCAATATTTCCATCTGTCTGGCCGTCGAAAGCTTTGGCGGATGAAAGCACAGTCTTCTAAATATGGCGGCGATAGTTTCAAACATTACACCTTATTTTTTATATGACTTCAACGGTTTCGTTTTAATAAGAAGACAGTGAGGTTTGATTTATTTTAAATTGGTTTAGTGCAGTACTGCAAATTCATTACTTTAAACTACGTTAGAGAAAATTAAGGCATACGGAAAACACAAAAATACTAACAGAAATTATTTTATTTGCATAATGGCTACTTAAATTAAAACTTAAATAATGTTCTTAGTCAATATTATGCTCGCAAAATTTTTCTTTTGGTGAAAAACAGTGATTGTACTTATTAGTGACAATTGAATAATAAATAAATCTGTAAAAACAAGCAAACTGTTAAGGAGAGTATTTTTACGTCATACAGAAGTATTCAGTTTGTACATTGGTAGCATTGCATATGAAAGGAATAACGACGGACTGATAACGGATTGTTGTAAATCGCTAGTTTTGTAGACGAACCGCGGACATGCGGACGACTGACGGATGCGATGGATGGTTCTAACTAACTCCACCTTAAAGATTCCAAAATACTCCTCTAAGTATTTTATGCTAGGCACTAGCTTTATTTATTTATTTATTTATTTATTTATAATCACCTATGTATCCCAATTATGAGTGTGCACTCAGGGATGTAGATGTTGTCAAATTTGCATACAAATACACAATGAAAACATACAAACATGTAAATAGAGGCTTATACAAACATAATATTTTAATGACTTATACAAGGACACATACAACCATGCAATCAAATTATGTCTCGATCATCCAAAAATTCAGTTACAGAGTAATATGCTGTTGATAATTTTTTTTTTACTTTTTGTTCATTGACATTATTAACTCTATAAGATATTTTAATTTCAGCAGGTAACTTATTAAATAACTTTATTAGCATACCAATAAAGTTATTTTGATATAATTATAAGGTTGTGGAGGGATAATGAATGTTATTTTGTCGTTGGTTTCGTAAACAGAAAAGGAAAATGTATTATTGTGAACTTTAAAATTAAAATAATAATAATAATAATAGAAAATGAGACAATTAAAATACATAAATTATTGTATAAATTGGTACTTGCTAGAGTTGCGATTGTAACATTATGCCCATGAATCCTGCAGATGGAAGATTATGTTTTATTGGTGAGTTCATTAATTTATTTATTCATTAAAATTTTTCCAGAGCAAAATGCTCGTTACAAAAAAATTTACAATATTTTTTGGAAAGGAAAAATTGGTGGTGTAGGAGAAGGGGGATGGGGTGTCAAGGGTTATAACTAAGGTGGGGTTAGCAAATTTTCATTTCTGCACATATGATTACTAAGTCAGTAGTAGTCTAAAGTCCATTTTCAATTTGGAATATAGCAAACATATTACCCTGATTTATATATTGCGCAATAAATTAGTTACATGGTTACAATGTATGGATAGTTCTGAAAGGCGCACTGACCTCTCAACTTTTGAGAGTATCAAGGTTAGATAATGTATAGTGAACATCCCTGCAAGGAGTTGGAACAAGATATTTGGCAAAATTATAATAGATCGATAATTTTGACACATTGCATTACAATTACTACGTATAAGTCTACTTTGCTTACATTCATACAGCCTATTTTGCTAAAATTACAGTATAATTATGGATTACATTAGAGCTTCGTATTTTGTGGTAGGTACATACATAGTGCTGTACCTCTTATGATAATTTTAAGGAACTGAAAGTAATAGTTAGATATAAGAGAATATATGAGATACATCACTGTGTTGGGTGGACCAATCGAAATATTTCATGCCACTGTAATTTTCAAAACAGTGTAGCGACCTGCGTATTGTATGATTGGAGGATGGTTATGTAGTTGTTTGAAGACGAGTCACAAATATTCAGTAGTGGCGCACCAGAGTTACCATTGGCCCAGTTAGCTAGGTACATGCAAATAACGAAAGAACGACGTTCGTCTATACAAGCCTAGCAGATAGCCAACTTTTCCTGCGATGTATAAAAGTCGCCAGTCATGATGTATAATGCGGGACTATAATATTTTGGAGTCTTAACAGACACATACATATATCGTATTGTCCACGGTGCTTCTAGCCCAAACTAGGAACATCCAGTCGCCCAGTCGCCATGGACGTGGAGAGAGATCAAGCTTTCTCAAGCAGTTGTCTTTAGCTAACAGACAGTTGGGAACGCTAAACCCCTAACAAATTCCTATACAGATTGCGCGCGACATTGTTGCAGCGTGTTAGGAGAACGTTGTTTTTTTTTTTTTTTTTTTTTTAAGAAATACTACAAAAGTTCTATTCGATATCTTTGTCTGTGAAAAGAAAACAGTTTAAAACTATGCTTCTCTATTTACACAATCAACATTTATAATTTTGCCACAATCAATATTTTTTTATAATTATAATTTGTTTGGCTATTTACTGTATTGTTATACGTTAAGTGCTCAGTTGTCCTGTCTGTAGTATAACACAAGGTAAATAAAATTTCTGCTATAATAGTAAACTTCAACGCCTTTCCTTAGAATAAAAACAATCATACTTACCTCTTCTTTTTGTCTGCATTATTTTGACTCTGAAAATTAAAGAAACCTTATATTTGTATTCAGTTTGCTGGTGCAAGTCACATGGGAAATACAGTGCCTGGTTAGTTCCGACTCCCATCTCCATGTGGCAAAAAAAAAATTAAAAACTATTTCCTTACTCAACCCTTGTAACAGCATGACCTCAACTCGAGTACACTGAGATACAATGCACACGCACAAAATGCCACTAGTTTCCTTTTTTTTGTTATTTAATAACTAAGCTTCAGAAACACACAAAATAGTTTCGTTATGAAATAAATTCACTCCGAGATTTCAGCCTTCGGTCGACCGCACTGATTAAATAGGTGCACTAGACGCCATTTTAATGAGGAGTCAATTTAATGAGCTGAACAGATTGTTACGTTGTTAATTATGACAGTCGTTTTGTAACTCGTGTGTGTTTGGGATGGCTAATGAAACAGGGCTGACGAACGGACAAGAAAATATAGAGTACATATAACTTCAAAACTAAAATAAATTAATAAAGCAAAGACGTACCTACATAAACAATGTCTCCCACTAAACTAAATGTAACTTTAAAAATTGAGCAGTCCGACTTTTCTTCATTCAAGCGAATGTATTCCACACAAAGATTGTATTATTTGTCTAGCTTCCATACTACAGTCTTTTTTTAAACTATCAATACGCAAAAGTTATTCTGTTATTCGTTTTGTGTGAATTCAAATTTTGAAAAAAGTTCCGTAGTTCTCATGCGCGCGGTGTAGTAGGCTATATGTAACGACCACGAGAGTTTTTAAACGCATGCTGGAATAGGACCACGGATTATTAAATACCTATAGCCCACCTACAGTAAAAATAATGACGTATTATTTTCATTATCAGTGCGTAGGAAGTTATTTAAAAATTTAAAAGTTTTACATCTTTGAGAAAACCGTTATTTTGAGCGATTTAATCAAAGAAGGGGTTTTATAACAATTTAAAACAGGTAAGGAAATTCCATTAGGTTATATTTTATAATTAATGCTGAGGGTTGTAGCGTTCATTATTAAATTCTGGGTGCGTATAGTCCTCACTAAGAAAACATGCATTTCAGAAGTTAACGTTTCGCGACTTCCAGGGTAGCCTACAGAATCGTTAGTTTTCATCACTACCACTATCAAAGCATCGGGAATAGATTGACATTTTGTGTGTGTCAGTCAGTGAGGTAAAAAAAAACTGCAATGTACTTCTCCTAATTAATGACTTAACATGATTTCGGAGACTTTTATAGTGGCTATGCGTATTGAGTGTCTTCAGGTTTGTTATTAAGAAATAATCTGTGGGCTTCGTTCTTTTCTCTCATGACCTTCTTGATAGCATCTGTAACCCAAGAATTATTTTATCGAATAACTGACGCCATTTTTTTTTAAGTATGTCTCCTTTAATTTTTTGTTAGGGGCTGAAAATATTTCATCCTACATCATTTATAGTAGATCAGAAATAAAATACTCCGGAGAGAAATTTTTGTAACGAAGAACAGTTTTTTCTGATGCTGTAACAGGCTTTGCAGACAAGCTATAAGCTAGATAAATTAGACTATGATTAGTGAAAACGACTAATTCATATTGGTATATATATGTGACCTTACTTTTCTCCTTTACTTTAATTAAATCAATTAGTGTTTAACTCGTTAGGGATATCCTAGTCGGTGATATTGTGAGTTGTTTGAGATCGTCCAGTTTTAGCACATCGTTAAAAGTTTGGGGTCAGGGCTTTATTTTGCATATTAACATTAAAATAGCTAGTGGATATTACATCATTATATTATGTAAGCATTTTTACAAATACACTTTCCAGATTATCAAGCTCTATTTATTTAACTTCTGGTGGCTTGCAAACAACTACTAATGCGACTTTGTGATGCTTGCTACAAATTTCAAGCCCCATCTGCTCAAGTTTAGTTTCACTAATGGAGATATTGTCGGTGCTAAGTCTTTGCAGTTAATACTGCTATGAATATACCTGAAAACACCACCCCCAGATATTCCAGATGTCCTGTCTTTTCTAACTAGTCTATAAGTCTTGTATTTTAATAGTAATGAAGATAAAGCAGGACTTGTCAACATTCAGGCATAGGAAATATATGTTTTTTATGCACGTAAATCTTTTCCCTTATTCGTCTAAGTTTCTCATCAACGAGCTGACATTTAGGGACCGTTTACAGGAGGGGGAGGAGGAAGAGGACAGTTGAGCGCTCTCGAAGAGTGTTTCAGTTGGCAAGTTGTTCGAGGGTTGTAGGAGGCACGTTGGAGGGGGACAGGAATACCTGCCGGAGGTACCGTTACTTTTCTACGCAAAGGTCATGGGCCAGGGATGTCCACATTTTATCTCTCTGCTACTGACGCATTCTACCGCTGTAAGTGAGACAAAATATTCTTACATTATAAGAGAATAAAAATTCAAAAAGTAAGCTTAACGATAGTGACTAACTATAGTTTTGGTTACCATCCAACTTTTCTTGACTAAAAACGAAAGGAAAAGCTAGTACTGTAGGATTAGTGCAGTAATAACCAACAACACAATTTAGACTACTGACTAATTATTATATTATTAGCACACAGTTTGCTACAACGAGTATCAAGAAGTTATGTTACCTAAATACTAACTAAACTTGTAATAGAAAGCGATCAAGAAAATATTACCACTTTAAAAATCATTGAAAAAAAAAAGTATTTAGAATTAACTACAATATTAATTGTCTAATAACTTACAGCAGACATCAAAAGTTATTTAAGTTTCATACGATCATGACGCACACACAACCCCATTCTGTAGTTATAGGTTGGTTCTGTGTTCTTAGTATATTTGTGGTTACTGTCATTTTGTTACAACACCTTAACTTATTTTTAGATTTTGAGGTAGTTATATTAGTAAATTTAAATTCCGAATGTTGACAGATTTTCGTCTGTTAATTTGATTCGAAGAAATAAAGCTAAGCAAATTTGTTTTCCATGACAAATTGTTTCAACTTAATAAAAACAAATCTAAAACGAAGAATACATATGAGGAAGAATCAAAAGGAAGGAAAAATTCTATTAAATTACTCAACTAGTTAACGATGTGTTTATGTTGGTAAGTGAATATAGGACGAAGATAACAAGAGAGCTAGTGTACGATATAAAGTGAAGTGATAGTTTTTATCGTATAGTGATCTAGGGAGGAGAGTAAATCCGTCCACTTGATCAAAGTGGGAACGTTCTGAAAGTGAGTAGCATCGGTGAATAACTGGCGCGAGTTACGGCGACCATAAAACCGACTGTATGGGGAGCGGTGGTGACCCATCGGTCGTATTTCAGACCCGGCAGAATAAACGCAACTGTTCATGTGACTGTACGCAGCCAGACGGAAAATTAAGTCAAGAGCTTTACGATACGTTAACCTGCGAGGCAAGAGATGGAGCTGCTGCCTGGAATTCTTCACGAGTATATTATTTATTCATGTGTGGGAAAGGTTTCTAATGATAACAATGGGATGTTGACGCACATAAGTGAATGGAGCAGCGTTGATTTCATGTGGTCGACAGGCATGGAAATTTTATAGACCCGGCAAAATATTATATTTAACAAATATTATTTCTTAGTGTTCAATGAAATTTTTGATTGCAAAAGAATGTTTGCTTTTCAAGCACTAAAATTTTTTTCCTGCAAAGTAATATTAAAATTACTGAACAATCTGCTAATTAATTTTAACAAAGCACTTTAAATCTCTATATATAAAAAAGTTCACTGACTGGATGACTGCCTGACATATCAAACTGCAGTTCAAACCGCTGGGCCTATAATCGTTGAATTTTTTGTGTGGGTTCCCTTTAGGTCGTAGGTGAGAACTAAGACGGGATTTTTTAAAATTCGACCCCTAAGGAGGTGAAAAGGAGTAAAATGTATTTTCGAAGAAACGTCAATAGAGATAGAATACTACGGCCTATCATCGTGATTTTACTTTAATTAGAGACACATAAAATGCACATTAGCCAATTTCAGGATTCTTCAAAACTCATCGTTTAAGAGAGTGAAAATACCTTAAATGTTTTTTTTTTTTCATTTAACTATCGGTATCTGACGAGTCCTTCGGAATAAAGAGTTGGTTTTCTCTTCAAAATAATGCTTACATAATTACTCAAAAAATGGTTTTAGGATTTTTCGAAATTCGATGCCCAAGCAGTATAAAGGGGGAAATAGGTTTTTATGAATCGTCTATATAGCTGGAACACAATTGGTTATAGTCGTGATTTTTACTTATATTGGATACGTATACAAATAACTAAGACAGGACTCTAAGACGTTTCGAAATTCTTTAATTAAGTGGGTGAAAATTCGTGAAATGTGTTTTCGATTATTCCTCAATATCTATTAAACCAATCGAGACATCGAAGTGCCCTTTGATTTATTTTGATGAATATGTAAATATCCAAAATACCATTTAAATATATTTCCCAAATTCGTCCCCAAGGAGGTAAAAAAGGGTAATATATGTTTTCAATTCACAATCGATACATATCGACATCGACCCCGTTTGTCTTTTATATGTCGACGTGATTTTTGTTTAAGATTGATGTTTACTCAAATACCTAAAAAGTAATTTCACGAATTTTCGAAATTTCCCCCCTACTAAGGTGAAAACGGGTTAAAAGTGATTAAATGTATTTTCAATTAATCGTCGGTATATCTTGAACCCAAGAGCTATCGTCGCGTTTTGTATGTCCAAGAGACACCAGTTAAGTAGTCTAAAATGTGATTCAAGTGTTTTTCGAAATTCAGTCTCTTAGGAGGTGAAAAGACCTGGAATATGTTCGAGATAGATTTTCGATATATATCGAACCCATCGAGATATTCAGTTATGTTTGCTTCAGGATAATGATAGGCAAGTGGCCGCAAAAATGTTTTAAGATTTCTCAAAACTCTAACTCTCCCCACTGCACAAGGGTGATATGTGATTTTTAATGAATGATCGATTATACTTCGACTGAACTGGCTATCGATGAGATGTTCACTTCAACTGGATACTTATACAAATGTGTAGTATGTAAAATTAAGATTTTTCCAAAGTCTGCACGTAAAGGGTAGCCCTTGATATATATCTAACCAGTAGAGATATTAAATTGTTGTTCGCGTCAGAACGATTCCTACGTAAGTAACTAAATAAATATATGTATATATGTAAGTTTTTTACTTTATAAGATAACTCAAATATTAAGAAGAAAACTGTGTTTGTAAAAACATCAAGTAAATGCATGTTTTCCAATGTTAGCAGTAGGAAAATAAATTTGTTTGTTTACTTGTTTGTCATTTCCTGCAATGGCGTTTGTCCAAATTACTTCTTAGGTTGGTAATATATTAAATCCGACCGCTTGGTTCAGTTAAAGTTAATTATACTACAGATAGGAAAGATCAATGTGAAAAGTTTGCCAAAAGAACAGTTTCTGCCGCTTGAGCGCTGGTATCGGTGAGGGGTGTAAATTGGCCAATCACAGAGTTTTCCTGAAATTTGAGTTACATTAAGTTATAATTTAAAACACGAAACTGTTTTTTCCCTTTAAAATTAAATTAGTTTACTTCCAACATTTCTAAGAATATTTATATTTTAATTTCACCGCGGTTTCGTATTTTATTTGGTCCCTTAACGACAGCAGCGAAGCTAACGACAGAAATTTCCCCTGTGCCAAGCGTTCCCATAAGAAAATACATTTCTTTCTAGTCTGTAGTAGAATTAACCTTATCTCAGTGGAGCCGACCCCCCGTGGCTCAGTTGGTTGAGCGGCCGGTTGTGGTGCGGGAGGTTCTGGGTTCAATTCCCAGGTCTGGCTGGGTGTAAATTTGTGTTTGTCCATTTGGCCTCAAAAACATTCACTATACAAATTTTCTCACGTAAAGTACTGGGGTCACTCAATTTAAGTCACATTAAAGGGGGGAATGGTTGGTGCAGTGATGATGCTGAAGCTTCCGCATCGCCACTGCACCAAGCAATTTTACTATAAAAAAGTGGTTAGAGCTCCTGGTTGACGAACAAAGGGTCCCGGGATCGACTCCCGACCGGAGAGGTGAAATTTAATGTAACTTCCCCATTTTCATGACTGGGTGTCGTATAAAAAAAATCAAACATAACTGAATAGACATATGCTACCCGATTCTGAAATGAAAATTATGTAAGTGCTGCTTGCATATGGTCCTTGGTATGGTGTTAAATAATATAAGAATATTTATATTGATTATTTATATGGCAGTAGTATGTCAATATTTATCTCAAATAAATATAAGAACATTTTTTTTACTCGGTGAAAGCTCAGTCCGGTTATCTTGACGATAAGCTCTAATAGGAGAGAAAATTTGCAAGAGAATTACCCTTTTAGTAACCTCCAACTATAACGGTTTAAATTACGACGCCAGGAAGTAAACACTAAATATAAATCAATAGCATGTAGACGACTGTTAGTTGTCAAGGTTTTATTGAGACAGAATCAAAGTATAACAACCTGGAAATGGTGTGTACATTTTATTGATGTCAAACTGTGTTACATTAAAACTAGCCACAAATACGGCAATACTGAGTGATCGTCTAGGGTTTAGGCTTCCCAAAATCAAAGAAATATTGATGAAGTTTAATAATTTACTGGTAACGAAGTTTGCGTCACTAGTTGTTGCAAACTTATAGTTTAGTCTCAGGTCGTCCTACATCTCAATTGTCTTGCCCTGGTAGTCAGTATTAATATTATGAAAGGTAGTGGAGATGGATGGCGGGGATACTGAAAAGGTAACGGTTGAATGTTACAGCTTAACGATGGCGTCGGCAGGTGTTATCACTGGGAAGTGCCATTGACAGTTTGCACACATCTTACGTCTCATCGACGTCTCGGCCGTTTAAACAAACACGTCCTGCCGACGCACTGTATCCTGGAGATTAGTTTGTCACTGTGTATATAACTGCTTTCCGCAGAATTACTTAAAAACAATAGCGAATTTTTCAGATCGTTACACAGCGTTGACTGATAATTTAAATTTGGCGGAACTAGGTAGCCGGGAACGCGGTTACTTACGGTAATCTAGATACATCCTAGTACTAAGCGAAGCTAGAGTCCCTAAAAAAGACAAACTGACGGGAGACGACACAAAATTTGAAACTCACAACCCAATAAAATATTATAACATGAAACAACAATAAACTTCCCGCCTAAAACATAAGTATCATATATATATATATATATATATATATATATATAAATTAAATGTCACTCAGACAAATTACTCGTCTGTAAACAGAATGTCTATGGCAACATTGCGTTAACAAACTGCAACCGCTAGGTATAAGTGTTTGTAAACACTTGAGTATTCCAATCGTCCTGCTGTATACATAAATAAATATAACGTCTGTTTATGAAGCAATAAATAAACATGTGGTAAATACTTCATCTGACGCAACGCAGATGTAACACTGGGGTATTCAAGAAATAATTAAACAGAAACGCAAACAAAATACGTTGCTCTGGGAGCGAAGAAGAAAGCAACAAACACATAGCCCTCAGGCGTGTATACCTCTGTGTGTATTGTGCTCAAAGCAGAAAACATCAAAATAATATCCAACATATAAACTGACACGTGCAGGTCAGAACCTGCGGCACAACGACAGCTTACTGCGACTTCATTACATGTAGTTACAAAAAACAAACAAGTTCGTCGAAAACCTCTAACCTCCAGTGACACCTGACACTTATTTGTCCATTAACGAGAGTTAAACCTAGATTATGTGTTCTTTGAACTATTCCTGCGGTAGGTTATATTATAAACTGAACCGTTTTACGAACGTACGCCAGTGCGAGCGATAGGTTATATTATAAACTGAACCGTTTTACGAACGTACGCCAGTGCGAGCGAATGTCGCTGAGTTGCAGAAAAAACCAACAATAAACCGAAAGTTTTTTTTTTTTTGTTGCTGGTTATATGTGCAACTCATCAACGATCACTCGTAGTGGAATATATACACAAAAGCAGTTCAGTTTATAAACCTGCATTATCTGGTTAGCTACGAGTAGCACATTTTGTGATTATCTCGAATGACAAATGTTAATATAACAATAATTCTGCTGCGGGCCACTCGCCTTCCACCAAGGCGATTCGTGTTCGATCCCCGGCAGGAAATCGTGCCGGACGATGTCGCTGGCCAGCAGGTTTTCTCGGAGATCTCTCGTTTCCTCCGCCCCTCTCATTCCGGCACTTATCCATCATACGGCCTCATTTCATGTCATCCTTTGAGGTACGCAGATTGTCCACGAGCTCCACTCCTCATACGAAATTTATTTGTTAAATGACAGCTACTGGAAGTTAAGAACATGCTAGTAATTAAGCTTAACACGTCTCAAGTTATCACTAAAATGTGAGAAAAATATCGAGCCCCAGAGGTATCAACGAAGTGTAATTACTAGCACAGGTGCTGCCATGTTACAAAAAATAATTTCTCACCGACGGGAATGTAGGTAGACTAAACCCACAGGTATCGCAAGCTAGATGAGAAAAAAGACATTATGGATTGCCGTTCCCGGAAATGATTGGTTGGGGAGGCAGAAAAAGGATTTCAACCCTCTTTCGTTTTCATTCGCACGATAACGCGTATCAAATCCCGGCTGTACGACTGTTCAAATTTGAGAGTTATTCTTTCAGTAATGCCTTGTGGGCGTGTTCCAGGTATATAGGAGAATGCGGACGATAAAACTACAGAGGTTTTCTTACGCGCAAATATATTTTTTTGGAGGTAGACCAGAAGAACTTATTTTTAAACAGACCAAATTTATTATTTCAATTTTGCTCCTGAGGCTGAAAATTACGCAGTATATCTAGCCTTATTTTAATATCGTGGTTCCTAAAAGGCCTTTCTTAATTCTTGTGCATCAATGTTAAATACATGCTCTACCTTGAAGGATATTAAGAGCTATAGCCTAAAAAAAAATCCGCTGTGTTATTCAGCTTCATAAACTATTTTCAAGTACAAGTGCTTCATTTTAGTAGCCACATAAAACACTAAATTTAGTCAAATTAATAACAATCGTTACAAACAAATCGGAACTTTTGTGAGCTGGCTGTCGAAAGTCTTGACCATTTTTCACTTGCTTTTTAAACTTGAAATAAGATTATAGTTACCTTTATTTGACCACTACGCCCTACATTAAAAATACATAAAAAATTTTTAAAAAATTATCATTAATAAACAGCCGTTCACTTGATATTCGCAAACGAATCCGTCTAAATAAGCCATTTATTCTTTTACGCCAAATGTTAACGAAAAAATATTTTTAAAAAATTCAAGTAATTATTATATACTTAAATTAAAATGTTAGATGATATACAAAGTATATGATATGATAAAAGTTTCAAAAATCTATTCCCGACTATTCAATAATTAGCTGTCTATGCTTCATTTTAGATGTACGGTTTAGATTACCGCAGTAACTTAGTCATATTTTTAAATCATTCGTAATAAAACATTGAATAAAATGTTTGAGTATGTAACATGTGTTCAGTCTTTAAGCGTTCGTCTGATAGCCCGACGAAATAAAACATTTGTTCAGCTGCACGTTGTGACTACAATTCCCTAAACAAAATGCAGGTTGTGACAGACAGCGTAAACATACATAAATGTTATATGCTGCTAAATAATCCTTGAAACTCCTTCTAGTGTTAATTCAACTGTAACATCTTTCGCCATCAGGATGCTACACTGTACGTAATATCACTTAAAACACATCTGTGGTTGCGACTGTAACAACGATGTGCCTGTGTTCATCATACAATATAGTTGTACCGAAATCACACACATTTTTACTTTCCATTGTCTTCCCATTATTTTCGTTTTAAATATCTGTATCTTAATGTATAAACAATCAACACACAAATACTTAAAAATAGAAGAGTACATTAAGATATCCCTCTATACTATTACATTATTTATTACATTATTTACATAGCCTAATACACCGTATATAGTACTTTTCAAGGCACTTAGAGCGTAAAGACATTAGTTATTCCCTAATATACTTAACAGCCATTGCTTACGTTCTCAGTAGCTGCAAACAGGAATATCAAAATCTTTTCATTGGCACTATAGTTGGCAGGCATATTTTTATTGTGCTGACACGCAAAAGCTGTTCTTCACAAACGCTCATGTTTTATTGGAGATCCTAATATCAGAAAGTATTTGTTCTCTATAAATTTAGCCTATATGAATATATTTTTTTAATTCGTTGAAGATATTTACACTCTGCGGAAACTAAAAAAATCGATCAGTTCAATGATTAAAGGCATGCCAGAGCCCAGTCGAAAACAAGAATATGTATTTATATAGTTATTTTAGATTCACTGTAGCTAGTCGAACATACCAATGACTTCTATCTTCGTCTCTGTGCGGCGCATAGTGATATAGGTAGTGACCCGGATATTTCGCGGGTTCAATGACTTGCCGGCAGATACAGCAATTTTCATCACCGTGTTTTTATTTTTATATTTGAATCTGATATTTGTTTCTTATTTTAAACACAATAGGTCACTTAATTGTGCTCTTATGAAATTTTTTTATTTCGCATAGTTTTTGCGTAATGGCTCGTTTAAGTTAAAAATGTGTATGTTCCCGTTTTAAGGACGACACTTAAATCAACTAACACATGGAACAATGAAAAATCACAGTGAATAACGATGTTGTAGGCTACAAGTTCAGCTATATTTAACAACAAAATATTTTTTTTTTTTTACTGAATTCTGATATGGTAGCACGGCAGTCATTGAACATTTACATTCAGCTCTGCGATTCATTCGTAATCATCAAGAAAGAGTTTCAATTTACATTAATCCAATCGCGAAAGTAATTAGCATGTATAGGAGTTTGAAATCTAGCGTCTTCTCAAAAAAATCCGTAAAATTTCCGAGTTCTTTAATACATCAGTCATCACCTAACCTCAATAGCAAAGTTAATTTTTCGCAACATATATTAGGAAGATACAGGTATAAAACGCATTCTCCACAAGAAAGATGCAGTTTTCACGTACCTACTAATTACACGTGCTACGTGAACATATTTTTTCTGTTTTCTGTACAGATGCATTGCAAAGTTAAAATAAGGTGATGTTCTATCCAGGGGTTGTCATATTGCTTTGTTTTTGAGACAGTTATTCTAACATATTTTTTTTAAATCTAAAGTATGTTCCAGTATGGAATTTAATAACTTATATTTTCGGTCCATGATATTGTGTGTGAACACAGTGTTGACTAATCCACTTTGATCTCTTCGTGGGGTCGTTGATGTAAGGCGACTGCTCTAACCACTGTGCCAATAGCGGCCCAACTCCCTTCCAGAAAACTTAACTAAAACTTAGGGAAAGTGAACAGACTAGAATATGAAATAAGAAGTAGAAATAAGCAAATTACAGAAAAAAAATTAAGAAGTTTGCAGTACCAAAACATATGTAAGGTGACAAAATTAACATATTTGCTTCAGATTAAAGTAAAACTAGCAGTGCATAGGCTATATTTCATCCCAGTGTCCTGTTTCATAAACTTAAAAAGCTCATTAGATGTTTTCTCATAATAGTAATATATATTACAAGAAGGTTGTTTTATAATAATTTATACGATATAGAATCAGGTTTAGTAGCATAGGCAAATTTGTTTCATTTAGAAATTTCAAATAGATATTTCATGTAGAAATTCTATAAATATAGAAATATAGAAATTTTATAATAACAGCTTACATTATCCTACAGAATTACCTGCAGTGTTCTTGAAAACAAAAACAAACAAGAATAAATCAAAAGTATTTTAAGATTTATAAAATAAAAGTCACACACTGAAACGAAAAATATTAAAAACGTTGGCAAATAATCGCAAAAAAGATAAAACGCAATAAAATCAGAATACATTTTTCAGTGCAAAACTTGCAAAAAAAATAATGTCGCTGAAATTGTGGTTATTGAATTTATTGTCGTATGAGGAATCTAAGCATTGATAATACTAATGAATATAATTTATAGTTAGTTTTTGTCAGTGTAATATTGCAAAATAAATTTGTTAGTAAAATGTCTCTGTGCGTATTGATATTCATGCCTAGTCAACATACCATATGTTTAAGGCCATGCCCGGTAGTTTTTTTCACGTTGGTGCAAAAAACTCAAAAAGTTTTCAACCAAATGGGTTGAAAAAAATTGAGAGCGTGTGAAGTCATACTATGCACAATTATATGTAGTCTTTAAAAAAAATGAGTCGTTTGCCAGTAAAAAAAATATTTTGTGCCATTTTGGCTTATTTTCATGCTAAAATATGTGATACTTTGGGTGCAAGAATCTAAAAATCCATTATGTTCATTGCGACGGAAAAATTCAGATAGAAACTTTGATGTATTAGTGACAAAACAATGTAGCGATTTTGTGATAGAGATATTAGTTCATTTTGGAAAAATTATTTTCGAAATCACTGCAAAACTACCAGGCATGGCCTTAAGAGTTAAGCGTAGTACCATAAATGTGTACAATTAGCACTTTTTATCCTCCAAAACCATTCTTTAACTCATTCGCCGTACTTGTATTAAACATCAAGTTTCTCTTTTTTCACTAGCGAAAAAAAAAATTTTTGATAAGTAACCAGTTTGAAATAATACTTGTGAAACTTATAGACACTTTAACATGCTATTTTACTTAGCGATAGATTTACATATAATAACAGTATATATTATAAGTCAATGCAATAATTGAAATTGTATATATAAACTCATAGTTTAATCTTATAAAATTACACTTTATACTACTAATTCATTTATGAGTATATAGCCTTATGAAATAATACACTGTTAATTAGTACTTAAAAGTGAGAAACTTATTAAATGAGTGGGCTAGTTTTTATGAAATAGAACTCCCAGATTTATTTATGAAACACAAGTTTCACAGCTACTTATTTTATTTCTAGGAGTCTTATTTTATAAGCTTGTAATAGTAGCCATTTTATGAAACAGGCTACTGTCTAGACTCACAACAAAGGAAAATGTTTGATGCAGTCAATCAAATATACTTTCATATAAGGTGAATCAAGAATATATTCGATCCAACAACATTTTTTTCTGCCTGAAAAATATATAAAACGCTTCAAATATTTTTTTTAGCGATATGCATGTAATTGGACTAAACCATATTGTTGGAATGACTAAAGACGTGTTCGAAATGGCCTATTTGGGGATTTATGGTTTAGGAATTTAGGGTGTATGGTTTCTAACGTCAAATATCAGCGTTGCATGTGGCAGACTCGGAAACTAGAGGTTTCATGTATTTTCGATGTTATTTTGTTACCTCCCTCGTATCCAGGTTTACGAAAAGTCACTTCTTTGTCCAGGTAGAGTAAAATTTTATCTCGTTAAGTTTTCAAACTGATACGTCCGAGGGACGAATGTTTGGTTTAAAAAGTGAACCTAGCTACTTGCCCGCATGTATTTGTCACAAAACATCTAATTTGCTACGATATAGCAAATCTCGGTGACAAACTATTTCTAACAGGTTAGTTTTTGTAAAAATCCGTTGTCAATAAATTAATAATAACTTTACCGCACAAAGGCCTAAAAGAACGTTTTTTTTTAGTTATTCTATCCTTTCAAGAAAAATATAATTAATAAAACTATACTAGTAATTTGTTTATTATAGTACAAAGTAGGAAAATTATTTTTAATATAATCATGTATTATAATTGTTTATACACAAAAATTTAATCGCGATGTTTTGTTCTTTAGTTATATAATGCTTGTCGTAGATAGTTATTATTAGTTTCGATTGAAATACGGGACCATAATACTTGAATCAACAACAGCAGACGACTTTACGGACCTATTTTGGGATTTAGTGTGCAACTCTACGTCAGTATATTTCAACCCAAAATCCCCAAATTTTTAGGCCCTAAAATTGGTCACGTGGTCGATTTAGGTACCTAAATGGCAGTCTTCTAGCGGATTCGAACACGGCTTAAATCTGCCAGGCAACCACGTATTTGATAGATTAAACTGTTAAACGCTTGTTTGGCCATCAACAAACATATAGGCCTATACGGTTGGCTGTACCAAATGTTTTCCTTTGTGAAGATGACACAACAGTATCGGTATTTGAACTGTTTCTCAAAATAGTTAATTCAAACAGTATTCTGAGCCGCCTAGGGGGAAGACTGACACCAACTGAGTGTCTGGCTCTTAGAGGTGAAGAGACACGTGGTGAACATGCAAGAAACTACTTTATTGCCTTAGTGCACCCAGACCAATATATCGATCGTGATGTGATTACACGCAATCCAAAGCGGATGCATTGTTTTCTTACTGCAGAAAATTGTAAGCAACATTTGTAGCAATAATTAGAGAGAATGGAAAAATTCGCTAAAATTTTCTGTGCCAAAGAGGTACCCAAAGGGCTTTAGCATTTAGCCCCTTATTTAATTGAATGAAAATAAATTGAGATACTTCAAATGACTATAGGCGAATAGCAAACGAGCCGTATAAGGTGCCAGAATTCTCAATGGCCCGATTAAATTGTGAAAACACTAAGTAATAAGAACTTCGGAAATGTTGGATGTAGATTGCAATCTAGCAGTCTACTTTTCCCGCCATAAATAACACTCTCCAAAAATGACCATACTCACGCAATTTTCCATCCTAGAAAATGTAAACAAAGTTGACATCAATTAGTCGAATTTTGTCGATGTTCACTCAAATTGTAATTTTTTTTTTATCATGCATTGACATTAAATTGAAAAATCTAAAACAGTCAGACACGGATACACATTTTATACATTCTTTGTGAAACTTATGTTTAAGTAGTCAGAATAAGTTCAAAGAAAACAGAATATAAAACGTAAAAAAAGTAATTTTAACTTAACCAAAACTATGTTTAAGAGTATTAAGAAACCAGGTATACTAAGATAGTTTCCTATACGCCAATGGTAGGTTCCTATGTATTTTTTAGTAAATATTCCCACGTATACTGTTCTTACCAAACTTGTATACTAATAATACTGATAATTAATGCTCTATTTACAAGCTGAAGTATGTTAAGAATTCCATACTGGGTATGGGTTAGTTACTTCCAATATTATTTAGGAAGGTTTTTTTAAGTGCACGCTATAATGCGTATTCAAGGATTTTGCCGAGCCGAAGGACTACTTCTCTTAAGATAGCCCCAACGAAATCCAGGGCAGGAAAGCGGTATTGCGCACAGCCGCGCATCAATATTGGCCGTTCTTGCCGGTGATCCCACTAAGCTGTCCGGTTCTGCCCCGGGGCTTACTGTAAGCTAGCGGGCCGCTGCCACACGTCTGGACCACGTGCGAGTACGACGCCGTCTAACTCCAGGACCAACCAGTTTGCCGGAAAATATAATTGACCTTAAGCAAGATCAGTTCGGGAAGAAACGCACCCCAGCCAGCACAGACTGCCTTTACAGACACAAAAATTTGGTGGGAAGCTTCATACTGAGTGTTTAAATAATCACCACAAACCGGTAATCTTGATAACATAACTGCACAAGGACTCCATCTTGCCAGACAACCATACGGTGTGCGGAGTTTAAGTCGTACAGTGTGAGCATAAAATAATATCTCAATTTAATTGTGAATAAATCCAAACAGCATACAAACTAAGTTGGCCGTAAAATGAGTCGTGTAAGCTTAAACGAGAGCAGATATAAAAAATCTGTTTGGAAATTTTCATTTTTGTTTAAAATGGTTATTGCCGTGATAGATATTTCTTTCAAAACAAAAAATTATACGATTTCGGCTAAAAAGTCAATTAACAAGAATTTCGTTAGTTACATAATTAGCTAAAAACCATAGTATTCACTGTCTCGAAAAAATCAATCAGCATGAAGAAGACAATTTTAAACATACCTGCGAAACAGATCTTTTGATACCTGCTCTCGTTTAGGCGAAAAATATTAATATCCCTAAAATAAAAAAGTAGGAACTAGAAAGCATGGCCTTACCGACTCAAACACACATTGGCGTCAATATATGCCGCACTTCTCACATGAAAAAACCAAACGAAAATAATTATCTGCTAACAAAGAAAAAATAATAATGAAAATCTCTAACATCGGGAAGTTGTTAGTAAAACAGTTACTATACCCTGGAAAATTTAACGAATTCATTTCAGGAAAAGATACAATCAAAAGTTTGGTCATACAAGTTGCTTTTTGATTAATACGAATTATCAGACACGCTCTGGAAGACTTTAGAACTCATAATTAGGTACTCCTATTTTTTGGGATAATATATCCGCACCAGCTTGTTACAATGCCTCATGTGCACATCTATAGCGCTGATTCGTGATCAGAGATTGGATGTTTTTAACTGCAATGTGTCTTAATGTTTTACTGCAAATTACAGACGTGTGGTACCACGGTAACCTTATTCTGATTGGTACAGTCAAATGAGAAACGTCTTTCCACAGATACCCTCTGCCAATAACAAAGAAGTAAAACTGCATATGTGAACGTGAGGCATTGAAAGAAGTTGCTGCAGAAATATTTTAGCGAAAATCAGGGGTACCTACTCAAAACTAGAGGTACGTTAATTTCGCGGTTTCATCTGGCAGTAGCCTAAATTGCTCAGTCCTTTAAACACTCTGGATACAGTCGATTATTCATTGGCTTACAACATTACAAGCGATAGCTCTATGAATTATTTCCTTATTTACTACTGACTTGCAGTAGTCAAATGCGTTTCGTGACAGCCGCCAGCTAATCACACACGTGATTATTAAGTACATATTTTTGGCGTTCAACCTGACCTGGAATGTATCTGCAAAATTTACGTACCTCTACTCATGACAGATCAAAAATAGCAAAACGATAGACCAAACAGACAGATCAATTCAAAGTTCGATCAAGACAGCTGCCAGTGAAGGAAAGGAAGTGACCTAATAATACATATAACCTTGAATTCTAGCCTAAATAACAATGAAATCAATAAATATTCAAGTGTCTAGTAATGACCTATGTTTCCTGTGTTAGTGAACTACGAATTACGTGTACTTTTATTTGTTACAATAACGTAAAACCCAACTACATTTGATGCCTTTTTCAACCTGTTGTGAATCGAACTTTATGTCCTGAATCATGCAAAACTTAATTGTCACCAGTATCAATTTATAGTATAGAAATGTTTACAATATATTTATAGATTATTATTGTGTCCGAACGACATGTACACGATACGCAAACCAAGACTTGACGTCTATTGATTTTTTTTAGCAATGAAGTGACGTTCCATTCAAATGGCTAGGCAAACCGGTACAATATACGAATATGGGGTCTAGGAAATCCGCATGGAACCACAGAACTAGGTGTGCTTCCCCATAAGTGAACGTGTTTTGCGCTGCATCCCATTATTTGACAACACTAACAGAGTGGTTGTTTCCTCGGAAAAGGCAGTGGCGACTTCATCTTCCAGCAGGATGGTGCGCCACCCCATTGGCACCTTGCTGTTCGCGGATACCTGAATGAGACGTTGCCGCAACGCTGGACTGGTCGCGGAGTAGCGGGTAACCGGCTTTTTCATCACTGGTCCCCCAGAAGCACAGATCGTAACCCTTGCTAGAACATAAATGATAACCAGAGAGTGCGAAATTCGCGTTTTTTCTGGCAAAAGAGTGGACTTCAAATGGGTATAGGCTTGTTCGAAGTCTCCCGTCGTCACACTCTGCATACCACTAATAGTAATTGATATAATCACTGAATTCATGTGAAAGTTATTTTGCACCAACGTGTTTCAGTGTCTTACGCGCACATCTGCAGCTCCGCTTCGTGGTTATTGATTGACAGAATGCATTTGGCCAGATATATCGAAACATTTGACTCTTCCAATGAGAAGAAACTTACTGGGACACCTCTCGTCTGTGATTTACAGGTAGAACCTTAAGACGCTGAGAGTCAAGAACATCCAATCACAGGTCACGACGCACAGCCGTAGCTGTGTATGTAAGGCATTGAAAACCGTTTGTGAAAAACTATTGCCATCAAGAATTAGTGGCCATAAGTCAGTGTAACAATTTAGTGAAGTTATACTATGCAGAGTATACAAATGTACAGCGCTATAGTGTGTAGACTTTGCACGAATTCTTGCTAGGAAACCTCTGTCTGGACAGTTTCACAGTGATGTAGTAAACTGCGGTGTGTGCGTACATACATTACCCTAGCACGACAGGGGATGAAGGGCTTGTTTCTCCCGGCATGCACCAGCGGCTGCACGAGCGTCCATCACATCTCGGTTGGCTGCGCCGAGAGATGAGGACGTGCCCATCTACCTCTGTGACCCCGCTTTACAGTGATACCGCCCCCTTTACGCCATTCCCCACCTGAGGCGGCCGGCCGCCAGACAAAGAATCCGGCGGAGTGGAATGACAGGCCAAACCGTATTAATTATGGCTTAATCGCCGTCGTCGTCGTGGCGAGGGGCAGGGGCTATCGACCGCAAATTTGCCGCGGTTGGAGAAGCGCGCAACAGCCGACCGCTGGCTACACCCACGCACGTTACAAATTATTTCTTTACAGTGAGTAAACAGTATATTTGGGGTGTATAGCTTGCGACAGAGAAAAACTTGAAACAAAATAAAATGTTTTTCGTGTTACTAAATATTTTCTTTAATGTGATTTATTTTAGTACACTGTTATTTAATTCCCAGTAATGGTTCAACATAAAACTTGTATTTAAACTATTGTACTTAACTATGTCAAAGGCCTTGATAACCGAATGGTCAGACCATTCGCCTCCCACCGAGACGATCCGGGTTCGATTCTCTGCGGGGTCGATCCCCGGATTTTCGCGTGTGGGACTCGCGCCGGACGATGCCGTTGGTTGGCGGGTTTTCTCGGGGATCTCCCGTTTCCCCCGCCCATTCATTCCTGTACTGCTCAACACTTCCATCATGTCACCCCACACCAGAGCTGATGACCTCGATGTTAAGCGCTGATCAAAATCTCTCACTCACTCACTTAACTATACCAAACAGTTTATTATTTACTTCGGTTCTAACACAATTTTTCGCTGATTAGACGACTTTAAACGAAAATTGTATTGTTGGCAAAGTTAGTTTGTAGTAATTCGTATTAATTTTTCTTTGCAGCTACAATATTAGTGTTGATACAGTGCTTTCAGAATGTGCTCTCGACGGTACTATCCCGAGATAGTGTTGCTGTGGCAACAGTTTTGGTGTCAGTTTCAAGTGACGACTCAGTACGTTCACGTGTCAATTACACACACCTCTTCTCTCATGTGAACTTAGTTGACCAGTTAAGTCTGTTGAATTATCCTATTTTTTAAAGCGTGCCTTTATCCGAATCATAATGTACTTGGTTACATTATTGCAATTATCAACGTTGTTTAATTAGTGGCAACAATGTAATAAGTAACCATTGATGTTGTGTGATTTAAACTGACAGAATTTTTGAACAACTCTTGCAATTGGGGTGTATTTTAAAGTGAAACATTGTCATTGACTTACAGTTTAGGGAGTGGATGTTGTTGATTCACAGAAACTCACAACAAAATATCTACAGGCTGGACATAGTCAGCGTATATAATTCTAACTTAGTGCACAAGATTTTACTACTGAAGCTGGGTAATCGATCAGGTCTCAACGGGCAACTTCGTTCGAGATAAGAGTGTGAAGAACTGACATTCAAAATTTGATACACGAAACACGTGAAAACCATTGTAAGTATAAAAACTGATTAACTTAACAAAATTTACTGGCGAGTAATTTAGTCACTTACGGGCACAGTTTACAGCAAAAGTCATATTTTCATTTTTGTATTGTGACTGCTTCAATGAATTTTTTTTATATCTTACAGTTTTTGCGTATTGGCTCGTAAATGCTAAATTTTGTATGTTACTGTTTTATGTACGATATTGCACCGTCTATCTCCCCGAGCAACGGTGGCGCAGTGAGAATTTTATGGAACTTAGTCGGCAAGTGTAAGCATCTATGGTGGCTCGGTTCGCGTGATTCTTTTCTTTACTTACTCTTTGCTATCCCCTCTCTTCTTCCCTGCGCGTGCGCATTGCTAAGCTCTGGCCAAGCTTACCGGAGTGTATGTGTGGGCCTTGCCTTCACGCTTCTACTGGGACCATCGTGAACAGCATGTAAGTGCACAAGCTCCAGAGTATTTAATTGTCAGTTAGGTTGGCAACTTGTTCCCCCATGACGACAAGGCGGCTGCCGTCATATTTAGTTTTTAGTTCGTAACGTTTCTGTGTCTCTTCTAAATTCATGTTTTGGAAGCCGTCTATTAAAAATTCTTTTTTTGGAAATAAGTATGCTTCTTGTTAGGGTTGTGCTTTTGTTACGTAACCGTTTTGCTTGTTAGCTTTTGTAATGTTTCAACATAATGAGGGCCGTGTGGCCATACGTTAGATTTGCCAGTTTATTTTGCACTTGCTATCCTAAAATATGATGTTGAATAGGAATCAAATGGAGTCCGTGGACGAGACATTGCTGACTCATTTTGGTCTTAAAGAATTCATGCCTTTGTCGTTGAATTATCGGCAATACTGAATTTGATTGTAATTGCTTGGGCATATTTGCCGGTTAGAGGATTCAGATGTACGGACGTTTTTCTGTAGCGGTCGAAGGGTACCTGCACATTGTGAACCCATGTATGGGACCTATAGTATTGTCATAATCTTGTTTGTTCATTTCCGTTTGTGGAAACATATATGTACGCATATTATGAACATTTACACAACATTTAATATGTACTATATAGGCCTACTATGATTTCTATTTGTATTTTACATACTGTGTATGTTTTTCAACGGCTACTTGTCTTTCA
Source organism: Medauroidea extradentata (assembly GCA_003012365.1). Lineage (NCBI taxonomy): Eukaryota > Metazoa > Arthropoda > Insecta > Phasmatodea > Phasmatidae > Medauroidea > Medauroidea extradentata. The sequence continues at coordinate 69,223 of PNEQ01085572.1, read as the reverse complement.
CGTCACGGAAGTTGTTTCTATTGACTTGCATAACATATCTTGAAAATAAATTGATGCAAACATATGTTACTAAGTACTGATTTCTGTTTATGAGTATTTTGTATTTTTCAGTATTTCATTCACTTTTTTCAAATATGTGTTTTTGTAACCAACTGACGTACTAAACTGAATAACGACGTTGTAGACTACAAGGTCTCTTGTCTAACACCACAAAATAACATATTTTTGTATTTAAAAAATTGTAGAATTTTTTACGTTTTATTTTAAACTACATCATTTTTATTTAAATACATAAATATTATATTTTTTTGTTCTTATGAAGGAAAAGTCGTGGCCTACAACATCGTTATTCACTAAGAATTTTTTTCAGTTTGATATATCAGTTGCCTTTAATGTCGTACATAAAAACGCAATATGCAAATTTTGACATTTACGAGCCAATACGCAAAAGCTATGAGAAATAAAACTATTTTTTTTTAAATCAACACTTAGTCACAATTAATGTCTTTGACAATGAAAATTTCTGCAGACCGAGCCCTTAGTGACCTCCAGTTAACAAACCAACAAGTCTGCTGTAGTTCCCAGCATTTGTCTCTGTATTATATGGGCTTGAGTTCCGTCTGTTCTTTATACACAGTTACTCAGTTCACATGAACGTCCATCCAAGTTGTTCTGGTATATCACTTAGAACTTCCCTGGGATCGCTTAATCTTTCCTGGTAGCATTTACAGCATTTTAAAGCTGCGTTTATTCATGGTATGTGCTCTAGAGGCAACAGATCTTACTTGTATCGCCATTCATTTCTCAACAAACGTCTTCGTTTATTGTCCGCCTTCTTCGGCAATTTCTTTACAACACTAACACGTTCTTTAGAAGGTGTATAATTCAGTGTTTCTATTCAATTATTACTTATTGTTCAAGTTTCATAGTCGTAAAAGTCAGAGACGTGTCACAGTATTTATTACCTCTGCTGTTTAGAGCGTCTCATTACGTAGACCTCCGAGCAGCTATGATGTTTCACATCCTGAAAAGTACTTGTTACTTTTGAACGATTCTTTATTGACGTTGATACAGAAAATATATTTTCACAGCTTTCTCGATACTCAAATATTTAAATGTGTTATCAGGTTTTTTCTATTGCTATTTTCTAATTTATGAAATATGTGAGATAGACAAAGATGTTAACAATGCAGTTCTAAACAAACACACATTATTGCATCATGACATATAATTGTAAGAGGCAGTGGTATCAATAACCTGATTGGTAATCATTGAACGAGGAGGTGCCGTCTTAACACGTTGAACTCGTATTCTTGAAGACCCAGCTTCTATTCCCCGGTCTTAATGGCCTTCTGCAATCCGGACGAGAGCAGGCCATGACCGATACACCCTCTACAGCTGTTTTATATATATATATATATATATATATATGTGTGTGTGTGTGTGTGTGTGTGTATGTATGTATGTATGTATATGTGTGTGTGTGTAGGTGTGTGTGTGAAACTGTATTTCGTAACTGTCTATAAATAGTTTCTGTACTTGATGGCCTTTTTTGTTGAGTAATTCTGCTGAAATGGTGTCAGTGGTTGGTTATTAATTTTATTACTTACTTATTTATTTGCATTTACCGACTTTTTTTTCATCATTCGGAGGAATCAACTCTGTATATTAACTAAGCATTATCTCCCAAATGACTGCCTACTCAAACAATGTTTTTTTTTAATATGACTTTGTGGTCATACTATGCGTTAAATCAGATTATTCTGACATTGTTACATACACAAATTGCTGGTGCAATTTTACCGCTTACTGAATTCCGTCATTAGTGATATATTAATAATACCATTGTTTTCATAAAGTACTGTTAGGCCTATCTTAAGTTTTCACTGAATGATGTGATGAGAAAATAATTTGTCACGCTGCTACTATTAATGTTTTTTTTTTATAAATAACGCAGTAAAATGGCTGAGGTGACGAGTACTATAGCTCTAGGCAGGTATCGGAACGACTATTTAAGGCTATGGCAACGTAACAATAAAGAAGCGTACCACATTGGATGTTGACTAAAATATTACTGGCGAAATCCTTTATGCCATGCGAATGATATTTGCTTGTAGGAACAATTCTTACGTATTAATGTGAATTAAAGAAACATAAATATTTGAAGAAAAGAAGTATTAGTGTGCTGCATTTTTACATCGTTTACGATCAAGAAATTTCACCCGCCTGAGTCTGGCATACTTAAGTGCGTACCGGAACTTCTAATTTCGTGAAACACTGAGACTAATAATGTTTTGTTTGTACACTGAGACTAATAATGTTTTGTTTGTCTACACGTGCAGTTATTAGTGATTCTATCACCAAATGTGGTAACATTTTCATAATATAACTTCAGTGTTGTTTAAATAATTTTTTTTTTGTTTTACTAAAACTTATGTGAACAATTAAAACTTGAGACTTTTTTACCATGCCCAATAACTATTGACAGTCATTCACGTTATGAATACGCATGTTATTACTAAATGATTCCAAAAAGAAAAATAATAGATTTTTTTAACCTTATGAAAAATAAACTATACATGAAATTATTGTCAGGGCGTATAAAAGTACTTATTTAACGTACAAATCAAAACGGAAGCAGTTTACGTGCGGTGTTCTAGACTTTGACCGCCTAAGTAGACGTATGTTGCGCATCCAGGCATAGAAGTGTGGAGTGCTAAGGACGACATAGTACCTGCCTTAAACCTCACCTTAAACTCTAAGCGCAAGTCGTTGAACGAGTGAGGGTGTGCAGTATTCTTGCCGATATAGAAGATGATTTATCGCGGGAAAACTTGACTGTACCTTCAGCTTATCAAAAGACTACTGGTTTCGCTTGTACGTGGAGCTGTTACTATTTGACCGAACCAATAAGAATCCTACTATTGTAATATTTGATGTATGGTATTAGTCTGCAGACAGATACGTCGTGTCAGGTGCATATCACCCCGTCATACACGTTGCAAGAAACACAGCGTTTTCAAAGGTATGCTGGCACAAAATATTTTCGCTATATACCATCCTCTCTAACCATCCCTGTTAAACATTCAGAGGTGACCCTATTAATACATGACGTAATATTTAAGATAATCCTAGGTGTACTTCACACGTCCATACTTTTTTATGATTTAGCACTAAGGTTTACACAAAAAAAAAAACACGAAAACACCCCCAACTTCGACATTTTTGGCAGCGAGGAAAAAAAATTCGAATGATGTAGGACCTGACATAGATATACACATGTGTAGCATTCTTTGTACGCTATTTATAAGTTGACTCCATTCGCCCACATCTAGAGATTTTCGAATAAACGCCTATCAACCGAAGTTCTGTACAACGCTAGGCTGCCTGGGGAGGGAGGGGGAATTTTCACTGTGGGAAAATTATTTGAAACAAAAGATGATGAACTAAGGCTAGTAAAGATTTTTTAACCATGAGATCGTTCTCTTCTCAAGAGTTTACGACATTGTTGCATAAAACATGGTGTCATAAAGAAGAACTCATAGAATATTAAATACACTACACAAAGATAACGCCATACGCACTACGTGCCAGGAAAAAAATCCTTTCAAGAATATTTTAAGCTCGGTACTTTTTCGTAACCTTCCATACAAAGAACGTCACTATCATGAGCGTTTATTTTATTTTAACGCATTGGGCCAACATTGTCAAAGTAGGTTGTATTATTATATTTATTATTATTATGAACACACGCAGCAAGCTAAATGCTAAGCTACAGACGCAGAGCTTATGAAACCATTAGCACTTTCTCAAATCATCGCACAGGCTACAGTATATATACGAAATTGTGTTCCAACGGCATTTGTAGCAGAAAACGCTGCTGCCCATTAAAATTGCAACATGAAGGAGGGTGGAAGTTATTAATACCAGTTTTATTGAACATAATACCCTAAATATAAGAAGGTAATATAATTACACATGCAGCATCTATGACTTTAAAAAACACGGGAACCCCGTTTTAATATTACCCCGCCGTGGACGGCAATAACCGCTTCAAAAAAGTGCGTTATTTAGAGAAAGATATTTGCAGGCCTGTTTGGTGTATCACTATCCATGTTGCTTCTTAGTGTGCCCATAGTTCATCAGTAGTGGCACGAGTGTTTCACGGATTCATTCTGAACTGAAAAAAAAAAAACTTATTGGTAGAGCCACGATTTTATGGCGAAAAGATTTTTGCAACATTTGGTTTCGATGCGTCATTACACACCTGCAGCTCTGCTACATCGTCTGTGATTGGATGATTTTACTCTCACTGGCCTTGGCAAATTATAAACGTACAGACTCATAATAATCTTAATCTGATTGGTGCAGTCAAATGAGAAACGTGTCTGAACATAGACACGCAGTCAATAACCTTGAAACAGAACTGCCGATGTGCACGTGAGACACTGAAACAAAGTGGGGCAAAAATCTTTTCGCGACAAAATCGTGGCCCTACTTATTGGTCATCTCAAAATATTTTGTCATTATAAAAGTTACGACTTTTTTTTTTGTAATGAAAACAAAACATTTGTGCTGCCTCAAGTAAAGTTTTTCTGTGACTACAAAAAATTTTAACCAATACAAACATTTTGATGAGGTCCAAATTGACAAAACCTTTTGTGGCCACCACAAACCGTTTTTTCTGTGTAGGTCCGGTTGAACTTCAAGAACGTATAACTGACTGTCACTCATGTGACTAAACGACAGCTTTGACCAGCACAAGTCAATAATAAATAAGGAAATGATTCGGTTGGATACCACGTGCTATCCACTTGTACGGTTGCAAGCCAAGGAAAATCGAATGTAGCCAGTTAGTGTATGGGACTGAGGAGTCTAGGCTTACTGCCAGATGAATCCGCGAAATAATCATGCCTCTAGTTATCAGAAATGATAACACTTTTATATGAGCGACAGACCCGGTGAACGCGCTGGCCAAGGAAGCAGTGCAATATTTATATAATTCAGAAACCGTCGGATGAAGTCTACCACACGGTCGCATGGTCAGGTAGAGGACCTCAGACTAACCATGCATCTAGTGAACAATCAACAGACTGCACCACCTCAGTGATGCAACGTTTGCAGGTCGGCGTGCCAGCGATGAATGGCTGTAATCCGATAGTTAGAGCCACTGATTATTGGTAAGTTAAGGTAAGTGGGCTTTACGTCTCGTCGACAACCAGGTCCTTAGAGGCTGTGACACAGCTACACAATGACAGTAACTGGCAGAGGAGTCGGCCAAGGCCTTTGTTAAGGAATAATCCCAGCATTCGCCTGGAGCGATTTCGGGAAACCATGGAAAACCGAAGTCAGGATGGTCGGAGCCGGGTATCGAACCCGGAACCTCCCGGACGCGAGTCCAACGTGTTACAGTTGTGCCAGATCGCTCAATGATAGGATTTTTTTAACACACGGCGTCTTGGGGCTGTACCCACAAATCACAGGCGTGTAGACTCGCAGTGACCTTATTCTAATTGGCAGAGCCAAATGTTTCGACGACTTTGCACAAAAACACTCTGCCAATAACAATAAAGTAGAGCTGTAGATGTGCACGTAAAACATTTAAACAAGTTCGTGCAAAATTCTTTTTACATAAAAATCTGTAACTCTAACGATAACACACGAAGTGAACCACACATTCACCACGCAAATGTATAGGAGTGTTTAGAATGCAAGTATAGTTACATTGTGTCCTAGAATTCAAGAAATTTCACGTTAACCTTTGAACACAAGCTAGAATTCAAGCGACTGTATGTTCGTGTCACTTCCGAAATTGACCCTAGGCTAATTTTACCCCTCCGTCTTTAGTAGAAGGCCGGAGTCTTGAATGTGGCAACGCTGCATCGGAGGCCTGCTGCCTGTCGCTCATTGTCTGCCCTAGTCAGTGTAGACGTGTACAAGCTACTACAGCTGCATCTAGACACGCTACAGAGTCTAGAGTAGTCAAGAAGTGACAAGCAGCAGGCCCCCTACGCAGTGTTGCCACATTCAAGACTCCGGCCTTCTACTGAAGACGGCCATGGCTAAGCCAACAGCAAAGCTGAATGCAGAACCGATCATATGTATCATTGTGTTAGCGAGCAGCCAATGAGCATTTATCTGTTCTCCGCTAGAGTAGTCAGATATTATTGGAGGCTATTTTATATCTCAGTGAATCCATTAATTATTCCGTTCACTACCCATACATACATTAAAGCGTTCTTATACAGTTTTAGGAAATATTCAAATGCATATTATTTTCATTATTAGGTTTTACTTTATCTTCAGTTTCCTTTCCGAAGGCACGTCGTAACCAGTTAATTGCCCTTAAATTTTCCTTAAATGACCAACACCTTGTCCCCTCCTATATATATATATATATATATATTTATATATATATATATATATATATATATATATATATATATATATATATGTGTGTGTGTGTGTGTGTGTGTGTGTGTGTGTGTGTGTGTGTGTGTGACAATGGTTGCAAGAAGTCACTAGTAAACAGAATGTATAGTCACAGAATATTTAGGAATACAGAAGTTAAATAGCTGGTAGGACGACAAACTCAGTCATACACACCAGAAAAATGATGTTCCTGGCCAGCAACATGGCGGAAACACCTACCGCCAAGCAGAGTAAAGTGGCTGCCCTGCTAGCCGGCAGCAGTCAGGCCAATAGGAAACCTGCAGCAACATGCAGGGGCCAAACAGACACGGGGCTGGTATCAACAGATCCAGGCAGCCAATAAGCGGCGAAGTTCGTATCAAATGAACCGCCAGGTCATTTCACGTCCGTATTACTGTTTAGTCTGCAGTGTAGCGGTGTTATGTAGATGTTTAAAAAATGTGTAAGACGTAAGGGAAAATTACTTAAGTCATGTTACCTTCATTTTGTCGCTCGTACTTGTTCTCGTCTGTTTACAGAAAGTACCACCAAGTTCAGATATGCATGTATGTACTGTAAGTACAACGTTAATATGGTAACACGACCCCGCGCGTTATAACGTGTTCTTCACAAGGCAGACGTTGGACTCGTTTGTTTAAAAGTCGTAATTCACACCTATATTGAATTGTTTTTCTTTTCAAAGACTAATGAGTACCATTGAAACAAACAAGTGATTGTTGTTAAGTTAAATATTATCATGTCTCCGTCCATTTCCTCATAGTCGGTTTGCGAAGTTGGGTTGCCTGCACTAGCACGTGCTAACAGTTTTTTCTGACGTGCGATACATGTTATATTCTTGTGCTATTTTATGTCATTAACATTGCAGGTGATGACATTTTAATAATTCAACTACTTTTAAAGGGTCAGAAGTCGTTACGGTGTGATGTAGTGTAAATACATTTAAGAACTTTGTTATGTTCTTCCTATATGGTAGGATAACATATTCACAACATAAATGCGTTTTCGCAATATCACACGAACTAGCCAATAATATTTTCATATCAAAATCCAGCTATGTCCTCCTAACATTAGTAGACGTATTTAGGAATTAGCGAATTAATCTTTTTCTTCCATTTGTGAGCAAGTTCGTAGAAGAAGCGGTTCGCTTCAAGTTTAACACTGATCTAGTTATAAACACTGAATGTTTTTTGAACATGTGTAAAAATAACTGATGAAATAGTTAACTAAATAGTTTTTTACTAAAGTACAACACTAGTTTTAGTTGAAAAAAATTCATAATAAACCGTACAACAACCGGTTGAAAAAGTTAAAAAAAAATTGTTTTGCATTTTTCAATTTCTTTGCAAAATATTGTGTAAATGTCACGTAAATACTATTCATAAATATGTTGAAGTATTAATGGACTAGTCTAGGTATGAGCAAACACAAACCGTGTTCAAAAGTGAAAAATAAAATTTTAAGGCGTGTCTGTTTCAATTTCGTTTTTATTCTCATCAAACGTACGCTATAAATTAAAAATATAACTGTTTTTGTTTAGTTGCTACCCTAACCTAACTGGTGCATCGTAAATTATTGTTCTAATAATTCTCACATCCATAACATTACCCGCTTGAAGAATAAATAAAACATAAACATAGTCTGTGAAAATACTCTCTTATTCAACAATCAATTGCCACCTTGGCATAGTTTTCTGTAGTAAATTTCCTTCATATTTGTAAAAATAAACAAAAAAAAATACTGTCTCATAATTCTTCAGCGCGTTCAATATACAAACATAATAAATAAATTCATCGTCAAATTTTTATTATTCTTGATGTTTATTTCCAACAAAATTTTTTTCCCTCTTGTGCTCCTTACGTATTTTGCGTTTTTCCGTGTAGGTGTATTGTAGTTAAGGAATATTTATATGCCACCAGGGGATCCAGAAAATTTGCTATTTACTGCTACATATCCTCTCTCTCACACACTGAGAGCCAATTCTTTCCTTCTTGTCGAATTATCTATGGCGCGATATCTCACAAATATCACGTGGAACATGAAATGGAATGTAATTTCTCTGACTTCCACATGCACAGCACGTTTACGATACTCGATTCTAGAAAAGCGCGTTCCTACGCGTCTTGAATATACCACAAGACACTGTCATAAGCTTATGTGTATTGTACTGACTATGAGCATCCAGACATAACCTGATCGACACAGCACACTGAGAAAACAATTTTGTTGGTGCAAACAAAATTTGTTTGAATCAACCAAATCATTTGTTTGTATAGGGGCAATTAGATATTTGTTTGCTCGTACCAAATTATTTTGTTCCCTCCATTTGCTTGAGGTAAACAACTGAATTTTGTTATCAGTAACAAATATTTGTTGGTCATAAAAATATTTCGTTGGACATATTAAATGCACATGCAATATATTAAGAACTAAAAAAAATATATATTTTATAATCTTAACAAATTTCTGAAATTTGAAGACCTAAAAAGAAAGTATGGTTGGACCGGAATTTGATCAACTATCCCTTCGCTTGCCTCTCTCTACCCATTACCTAACCAACTGATCTACGAGTGCTTCTGTGATAATGGGATTGTTATTTGTATAGGAATAGTTAGGCGTAATATTAAATTACGATTGTACTGCTTTGTTTTCAAACTTTTTTGTATTCCGTCTGCGAAAATGTAAACGACGTCAAATAATATTACCAAATTATTGCCATGCACCGCAGCACAAAGAACGAGACGTGCAGCTGCGGTGTTTTTAAAGTTTATATCATTTTCCGTTGTGATCGATGGAATAAACCACTTTGGAATTGTTATAGCTAAAAGTAAGGTACTTTAATAATGCTGATTAACAGTTTAGACGTCCTACTTGTTTACACAAAATATTTATTCGACGTCCTTTACTAACCAAATATACGTTTGGCACAAATAAAGTGCGTTTAAATGAATAATTTGGTCGAGGGAAATAAATAAATTTGTTTGAAGGACTCCAAGTTTGGTCTTACCAACAAAATATTGTTTAGCTGAAGCAAACATCACCCAAACAAATATATTTAGTATAATGAAACAGTTCTTTCTCTCAGTGCAGCAATACCTACGATGATGTTTTTAAAAGTCCCAGAGGGGATTGAAATTCATATTAGAGCTTAGTTAACCGTGTTGTTTTCATGTCGCAGATAAAAATCTGACAGAAGCTGAACATAAATATAACTGACTGACAGACAACGCTTCCCTGTTTCGACTGTTTCGCGAAAATTATTTTTAAAACCTAAATTAGAAGAAATTAAAAAAAATCTGTTTGGAACTTTTATTTAAAATGGATTTCATAATTGTGGCTAATTTTTTCATGGCAGTAATTCCTGTGGTTTTATCTAATCATGCGATTAACATATGTTCTGTTAGTTGATTTATTATTCAATACCGCGTAATTTATTGTGTTAAGAAAATTCACTATCACTGCAAAAAAAACTTTTAAACAATCGTACCAAACATTTTTGTCATATCTGGTCTTGTTTATTATCACAAGGAAGCGTGGACTAACCGGTGAGTCTAGAAGCATTCAATTTTACACAGGTGCGTACCAAACTGCAATTATTTTGAAAATTCATCCCCTATGGGGGTATAATAAGGAACAATACTTTATATTGGAAGAACATCATTTTTGAACTTAGAAATGTGGAATTTGATATTTATGCTTGTGAAGAACTTCCAAATTAAGTACCGAATAAAATATACGTTTTGACTGACTTAAGGGTTAGTTTATCGAAATGGAAATATCGCGGATCGACCTGAAAATTGAATTACGAGACACGCACTGAAACTGACGAGACGAGATCAAAGAGTATAAAAGAGGACATGGATAGAGTAGCTTACTCAGAAACTCTAACATTTGAGGAAAGTTAGTTCTAATGGTTCCTGAGTTGTTGTCGATGGGAAATCCCATCGAGTAAACGGTTAGTCAGTAATAATACTTTGATATTTTATCTTCTAACACAGTTAATGAGGAGCTGTGTTTATAAGTTAGTGGATGTATAGATTTGGCACAAATTTAACAAAGTATGTTTATTTTTAAAAGAGCGTGCCTTTAAATACATGTCTACATAAATTTCTTACATCACTAAGGCACTTTTTCATGTTTTGTAACGAGTTTTAGCATGAATGCTGCAACAACAGCGCCTGTGAACTGGCCAGACCATTCGCCTACTTACCTCATCGATCCTCGTTAGATTTTCGTCACTGTCACTCACAATTTTCGCATGAGGGAAACGTGCTGGACGTTGTCATTGGCCGGTGGGTTTAAAGGTTGTTGCGCAATTGAAACTTTGACATTTTACTTTGCGATAGCTTTCAGTACATTGTTACTTATGGAGTCGTACACAACGGAGTCGGTTACGCTAAAGTCAGGCTGTCTTGATTTTACTTATTCGGAAAATTGAAAAACTAAAATCAAAGTCATGATGGACGTTTACAGAGTAGTAACATACATGTTTGTTATTATGAAATGTAAGTATCGTCTTTATATATAAAAAAAAGAAACAGATGTGTCTTAAGTGTATTACGAAAACCTTGTAATAATAACATGACTGAAATATTAGTAAGTAAACTGCTAGTTGCTTCCATAGATGTAGTCGTATTTCGTCTGCAACGTATTTTAAAGAACGGTAGTATCTTAAATAATTAATGCATATTTTCGAATTCTTTCCATAATGCACGTTTTATATTAAATATATATTTGTAATTTTTAATAAATTGTAACTGTTGTTACTTCTACACTACGTTTGTACTATGTAGCAATGAAATACGGATACGCAATTTCAAATGCTATAATACTCAGCTGTGTTTACGCTTTACTTAAGGAATAACCGTTTTTTGTTCTGGTTTTCCATTAATACTCCATGTTTCATGACATATCCCACCACCACTATACACTTCGTTGTTAAGGGAGCTGCTTACCGGAGAGTCGTGGTGTCAGCATATTCGACGGTGCTCAGCCACTTAAAATTGTATCACTTTTGGACAAAAACTGACGTTCTGCATCGAGAAGAGGAGAGTATTGCTACAGGAGTAAAAATATGCGAAAACTTAAAAATTGTATTTTCTTAAGTTTTTTTATCGTGAAAATACTTTTGAAATGAACATTTTTGTGGATAGGTGCCATCGCGTCGCAGAAACATCTACAGTGCAAAAAACAGTATTAGATGTAAACCAAAACAAAACATAAAAAATACACACAAACACACACACACACACACACACACACACACACACATATATATATATATATATATATATATATATATATATATATATATATATATATACTGTATATATATCCAGAAAAAATAGCCATACCTAAAAAAAAAACAAGGAAACCACAAAAGTTGAACATCAACATAAATTAATTCCTGAACGGAATATAGTCGTAATGTGAAGAACGACACTAGAAACAAACGATGAACAACAAAATGTAACAGCGAAACGTACTGTATGAAAATGGCGACAAAATGGACGAGGACAACGATGACAGAACAAATAACAAGAGGCACGGTCGACACAACAAAGAAAACAGACGAAAAGTAGTATACTTACTGTGGCGACAACATTTGCAAATATTTATTTGTATGTAATTTCCAGTGTACTAAAAAAAACGCGTTCGAAAATCCTATAACAATGTGGGCCTCAACGAGATGAACTAAAAAATCAGTGGTGGAATGTACGTATGTTCGACACGTACTAATCCACACCAAACATAATTTAACATTGTAGCGTTGCTCGCACCAGGGCGGGAATCGTTCGTAAGTGCTGACTACTCTCCGTCTCCACGCAAAACCTTCAGCAAAGAACGTCGCCGCCAATGAAGAGACACCACTGCTCAGCATTTTCACGTCGTCGCCATCTTTAATTAACCGGCAAAAGAATGCTTAAGATGTAGAAACAATGGCTCAAGTTACTCACGTGAATCATCCGCCCACGACAAACAGAGTTGCGTGAATAGGTCGAACAAGCATGGAGAGAAATAGCCCAAGATAGTACTTGTCATCTGCAAGGAGCCAGTGATTTTTGGTGAGAAGAACTTTGCACCAATTTGTTTCAATGCCTCATGTGCACACCTGCAGCTCCACTTCGTGGTCAATGATTAGAGCCAGTGATTTTTGGTGAAAACAATTCTGCATCACTTTGTTTCAATGCCTTACATTCACATCTGCAACTCTGTTTCGTAGTTATTGGCAGAATGTATTTGGACAGAGGTGTCATTCATTTGACTGTGCCAATCATTACAAGGTTACTGCAACACCACTCGTCTGTGATTGGTGGGTAGAGTCCCAGAACGCTGTGATTTAAAAACATCCAGTTACTGAAGAAGAAGCAGGGCTACAGGTGTCCACGTAAGACACTGAAGCAAGTTGGTGCAGAGTTCTTTGCACCAAACATCACGGGCTCCATCAATGATCCTCAGTAACATTATTGTGATTGGCACAGTCAAATGAGCGCTGCCCTTGCTATCCAATAACCGTGAAGTAAGCTGAAAATGTGTACGTAAGACACTGAAACAGGTTGGAGCAAAACCTCTTCAGTAAATACCAGGGGATCTACACCTGTACGAGTGACTTATGCTGGTATCAGAGCTTGCATTGTTCCCCGTGGATACTACGCCGTGTGCTAGTCAAGACATTAGGCGAGGAAAGTTCTTGGCTCGCCCAAATCTTATCGGAAAAGAATCTGTGATTGAAAATTGGCATTGAAAAACAATAGTTGATAACATAACCATAAGTAAGTAGAAATTAATAATGAATTTCCAGTTGCGGTTTAGTAATAACATGATCTGCAATCTGTGGGGAAAAAAATGGTTTCAAATATCTTACACCGTCAGTAGATAATGTGGTTGGTCGAGCCTTTTCAAAGATTTGCATTCAATGGTTATTAAATGTGCTGGAACATACCTCGTATAGGTGGTTCGGGATAAATTGAGCACTAAAAAATCCTGCTAAAGTTATATTTTCAGCCAATTCGTATCTTTCTGCGCAAATCGCGCTGTCAGTATGAATCGAAAGAGTTTGAAAAGAAAGTTTATTAATTATATAAAATATAATTATGTCGATTTCGTTTAAATTATTTTTATTTTGTTGTATTGAAATGGAAATCACACAAAACTATATAGCATTATTTCGCTGCCAACCACACAAGAAATAAGGCAACTATAGTTAATGTTGAACCATATGCAACTATGGCTAGTCATATTTTTCAAAAGTTAAATTTTAGTACTCACTTTATCCCGAATGACCTTTATCATATTGTTGGAATAATTGAACTGCATACATAATTACTAAAGGTATTGAATTTAGTATTCACCTTATGTACGACAGATGTGCTGCGTCTGAAAAAAAAATGGTTCCATTGGGTACCTTTCAAAAATGTTTTATTATTCTCTGGGCCAATTTAGTTTAATTTAAGCACATTCTTGCTCAAATTTAATCATTGTGCCAAAAATTTACGTAATGCTTTCCATGTATGAAACAATCTCATACAGCCTGGATAAACCTTGTATTTCGTGATGTTTAGAACTTGTATACACGACAAGCTGTGGGACCAGCTCGTGATAGGCAGCAATATAATTCCCAGCAATTTGTAGGATAAATCATTTTCCAGACAATACATATAATGTTTCAATAGTTTCGGCCTTGCCTTTGACGCGATATTTCTGAGTAAGTAAGGGTAATGTTATGTTCAAATACCGGCAACTGAAAAACAAAAACTGTAAAGTTGGACATCACATATTTGCAGTCGGAGTCTACGTTGCCAGAAAACGAATAACAGGAGATTCGCGTGTATGTGTGTAAACATTCGCATATACGTTCCAAGCGTAGCAGTCTGTCCCTCCTCATTTTGAAATTTCTATAGGAACTCACACAAACAAGTTAGGTTCTCAGTCTGCTGCACGATCGGACAAGTCTTTTCACTCTGACGCTAGTAGGTAAAAGAGGACAGGTCAATAAAAGGGTCGGTAGTAAAAGTTTTATCTGCAGTTATTACATCTTCGCTTCATTTTTTTTTTTTTTTCGAAGTCGGAAAACTTTTCTAGTTCCCTTGCCCTAGCGGAATGTCCGGCTGTTTTCAGTCACATTTTAGTACTGCATTTTAAAGCTCATTTAAGTTTTTTTTTTTAAATTTGTTTTTATTGATTATAGTTAAATTATTTTCTGATGGACTGTAATTATGAAGACGTAACACTCTAACATGGAATACACTATCACACTAAATTCGTTCTTGCTAATAGCCTACTATCGTCGATAATTTTGCTCAGATAGACACTCTAGTTACTAGTAAGTTAGTATGGTGCGATCAGAAAGCGGAAGTTTGTTTTCAGGATTTTTATTTTCTTATGTAAGTTAAGCTTTAGTTCTCTGTACCATCCCAAATCCGCCCTTCCCTTTTTTGTTGCTCTGTGGTTGATACTAGAAATTAACAAGAAAACTTCGCGTGTGTTTACGTAACGATACATATTAACAAAAATACAATTTTAAAAATCCCCATTGGTCTCGCGGCAGTGTGCATTTCTCCCTCTTTGCAACCCGGGAATGTTATAAATAGAGACAGGGAAAATGCGCGGGTTCACTGACGTGTATGCTAGTCTTCAAGAATACCTGTGTACTCAAGCAGACAACAGCTGTTCATTATCTGCTCGCTGACACTGTGAAACACCGCTATTTGGCCTCCAGTTACTAGCTTCTTTATTATTGGCTGAACACTCTCCAGGCGGAGTCAAATAAAGCAAGAGCCAATTAACAAAGTGACACGAACTTATACATGTCTGAATTATTGCATGCGTCCAAATGGAAGCGCAATTTTTTCAAATCCCTCGTTATAAAGTAGCACTCCCTCCTCCCCACTCAAGGAAGCAACTCTAGCGGGAAAATTTGGAATTTCAAGGTACAAATTGGTGCTCTATTTAAGCAATTTATGTAAGGTACAAGAGTTGTCTGGACCCATGGATCCCCTTCCCCTGGCTTCGTCCCTGGGCTGGTGGAGAATGGCAATCGGACCGCAGTCCCAGCGTCTATGTATATTTTGTTTCGAGGAGCAGGCGGCAATCGAGATGAGATGAGAGAGACGGCTGTCTGTGACAGAAGCAGGGCCGAGGTTTGTAGTAGCTGGGCGGGCTTCGATCCAGACGTGCTTGTGATAGCTTCCCGGTGGTGTGGTGGGCGGTTAGTTACACATCGACCGTGTAGGCGCGGAAGGCAACCCGCATAGCACGCTGATTATTCCAGTTCTAGCAGGAGTAGACCACTCCATGTGGACACACGGCGCCGCTCCACCAGCCCTGACACATGTATACGTGGTTCGCTGTAAAGTGAGCACTTTCGACCAATACCACGTCTGGGATAATAATTACAATGTATTATTTGTTGTTATCCTAGACGTCAACTTTTGAGTTCAGTACAATCTATACACTTTGATTGATAGCCAACTTGGGTTTCGTTGTTTATGTAAGAAAGTGGCAGGATATTACACATTAACTAAGAGGAAACAAATAAGTAGTGCTTCAAAAATGCTCACTTTATCCCGAACCAAATATACCTCAGTTATGCTGCCTACAGGTAGAGGCACGATTATTTCACGTATTCATCTGGCAGCAGCTTAGACTTCTCAGTCCTATTCACGCACCGGCCACAGTCGAGTATTCATTGGCTTCTTAACGTACATAAGGTACCACGTGAGTTCACAACGATTTATTTCCTAATTACTTACTGGTTTGCAGTCGTCAAATGTGTATCAAAACTAATGTTGTCTGATCACAGTGATGGCAGTGAAGCATGTGCTGTTGACGTCCACCCTGACCTAGAATCAATACGCGAAATAATCGTGCCTCTACATATAGGTAGAGTCCTGCATATTGCTCGTTATTATCTGATAGTAGCCTGGACTCCAAGTTACTGTGTGCTCATATAACTTCTGGTATTGGTCGACAGTTTGTGTGGTTCGCCTGAAAGACATACCAACCATGTAAAATACCCACTATTCATAAATGCGAGCACACGAGATACGAATGCCAGGAGCCAATAACGTCACACAGTTTGCTCGTGTGAGTATAGGCCAGTGGGTTATAGCCTAGCGCAGACTAATAAAGCGAAATGTGCGGGTCTCTAGCTACAGGTGGTTCACGATAAAGGGAGCACATTTGACGACCACCTTCACTAGAATAATGATTAAAAAATATAAAATATTAGACATTAGGAATTAATTTTTGAGTACAGTACGATTGTTATTTACGTTGCTTTGTGTACATTTAAAGCGAGAAGAAACTGTGTACTCACTTAAAGGGAACATGTAACAAGGCTTCAAAAGGACTCACTTTATCCCGAACGGCCTGTACCACTACCGTTATTCGGTAATGACTTCGGGCAATTTTACAACTACTAATTTCATATGGTCGGTAGAGATGATGGAATATCGCGAAAATATTTTGTGCCAGCATACCCTTCAAAACGCTGTAGTTTCTTGCAACATATTTGATTCGGTGATATACTCGACACAACGTAGCTGTCTGCAGACCAATAACAGGCATCAAATATCACAATATCGGGATTCTTGTTGGCACTGTCAAAAAGGGCAACAGATCCCAGTATCAAGCTAAAGCTAGTAATACTGTGGTAGGCTGAATGTGTGTTGAAATCCAGCAGATTGTCAAGTTTTCCTGTAATAAACCGTCATCTCAAATGGTCGATCATTATTCGGAATTTTGTATGTGTTCGTTTTCCTACTCAGAGCTGGAGCGTATGAAAATAAATTTTTATTAAACGCCTCAAGTCACCCAGTTTTACAGTACCAAAATATGTTTTTCTTATTTTTTTCATAGAACTATCCTTAGGGACCATATTAACTCGCGGGTTCACTGACCTGAAGGCTAGCATCCAAGAATATGTGTGTACTCTAGCAGACAGCAGCTGCTCATTGGTTGCTCGCTGACGCAGTAATACCACATTTATGGGCTGGAATTAGTAGCTTCGGTACTATTGGCTCACTGTTCTTTAGGGAGTGTCTAATAAGTAGAGCCCAGTAGTTTTCGCGAAAAGATTTTTGCATCACTTTGTTTCAGTGCATTACGTGCGCACCTGTATCTCTGCTATGTGGCCAGTGATTGGATGCCGTAACATACAACGTCTGGAGGTTAAACCCGCAAATAACAGACGCAATGTGTCACAGTTATCCATGTACTTATTGGTACAGTTGAATGAATAATGCCTCTGCACAAAAACACTCTGCCAATAATCATGAAGTTGAGGCGCAGATGTACACAAAAGACACTGAAACAAAGTGGGGCAAAAATCTTTTCGCGAAAACTACCGGGCCCTACTAATAAGTCAGCAGCCAGTTGAGAACGTCACGTAAACTTACAATTGTTTGAGCTCTAGCTTGGACTCAGAACAAACGCGAAGTTTTAAGGTCCTGAACTATCTTAATTAGCGTCTGATTACAAAAGCAAGGATTTTATGTAACCTAAAGTAAGTATACGGAGAAACGTTGTAGGGTTTAACGTCTCGCCGACAGCGAGGTTCGTTAGAGACGGGACAACTAGCTCGGATATGAAATATGTACAGATTTAGCCACGGCCTTTGTTAAGAGATACCATCCCAGCGTTCAGCTCTGTATATATAACACTGAAGGTTTTGTATCTATATTGGTTATCGTTAGATCCACGATTTTATGGCGAAAAGATTTTGAAACATTTGGTTTCATTGCATTATGTGCACATCTGTATCTCTGCTACATCGCCTGTGATTGGATGATTTTACTCTCACCTTCCTGGCAAATTACAGACGTGTAGAGTCACAATAATCTTATTCTGACTGATGCCGTCAAAGATGCGCTGCCAGTAACCATGAAGCAGAACTGCCGATGTGTAGTCTACGTAAGGCTTGAAACAAAGTGGAGCAAAAATCCTTTCGCGACAAAATCGTGGTTCTACACATTAGGTATTAAAACAAGCTGGCGCAAAATAATTTTTGGGAAAATCGAGTGTCCCTAAGAATGTTGTACTCGGCTTTCCTCTTTTGCTACAGTTTGACTTGTTGTACACCTTTCTGTACAGCTGAGGACTGGTTGTAGGAGGATGGTGGGACGCAGTTTGACGGCGGGAACCCTCCAGGTCTTTCAGCGACAGCTATGCCAGCAAAAATTATATTAACTTTACTGCCGCAGGTTTGTGTGTGTTATTGCAATTATATGTATATGTATTATATAAAATACGCAACTTTTCGTGATATAAGTAACTCTGTTCGTTACAGAGTAAAATACGTAGAGAACTAAAAATTTCGCGTTTTCTTTTGGCCCCAAGCTAGAATTCCAGCAATCTTAAGTTCGTGCCACTTTCGCAATTGGCCCGTGACTTATTTGATACTTCCTGGAAGTCGCTTAGCCAATAGTACAGAAGCCAGTAAATGCAGGCCCATATCACTGCATCATCGAGCAGCTTATGAGTAGTTGTTGTTTGCTTGGGTACACAGATGTTCTTGGAGGCTAACCTACAGGTATGTGAACCCGCGAATTTTTCCGGTCTCTAACAATACGATATGCAGCAGTCAAACTTTTTCAAAAAGAGTACAACACATCACATTTCCCCACATTAACGTTTTATATTATAAAAATATCATAAAATACTGGTTTATAATAAAAAATTTAGCACTAATACGTAGTTACAGTACACTGTGCGTTAGACACCACTCATACTAGATCATGGTCATGTCAGGAGAGTGGCAGGTCATAGCAGTGGTGGACGTACAGAAGCCAATCCTGGGCGATCTGTGTCGTGTGAGGTTGGGAACTACACTGCTGTAATATCACAACTGAAATCCCGTCAAAAATGGGAGCAGAAATGGCTGTAGTATCACATACATGTGCTACTAGGCTGTATATGTTAGCCATAACACGACGATAGAGGCTCGTCTATCGTTGGCTACGTCGCCTCCACCCTCACCCTCCACGCGGTTCCTCCTTCACCACACAACCAATGAACCAGACCGTCATGCCTCCCGTGGGGGAAGTGTACCGCTCGATAGCGTAGTTGGGATTGCTGCGTTCACCAGGGGCTCTCCCCACACGCTCGCGATGATCTTCAGCTCACATAATGATGCTGCACGCATCACTGAACACCGCACAAACATCGAAAGTTCCTGGCCTTCCATGTTGCTTTAGTCTGGCAATACTGCACGTGGAGCCGTCAATTTTGAAAAGAATCTGACAGCACGTGCCGTGGTCTCAGGAAATGCAGATATGCCTCCGGGCTGCGTTCCAAAAAAGTTACTCCGGGAGTAAACTTTACTCTTTGACTGTCCGATAACCTATAAGAGTAGAAATCTCATTCACTTCAAAATCTCGCGGAAGTTAAATTTTTACACAACCATTTTTCGAAGAGTAACGGAGGGTGGAAGGTCAATTCGGTTTAAATGAACTCAGAGAAAAATTGCAACAGTTGATTACAGACACACGTGGGAAGGTGGAAATGACGGGTGACAAGATTCTTATTTGTGATTTACGAGGTACGTTTTTGTACTTATACTGATCTCTCTCTCTCTCTCTCTCTATATATATATATATATATATATATATATATATATATTAATACTCGTGTTTGCGAGTAGAATATATTGAGTGTACGATTATTTATAATTTTTTTAAGTGAGGTTTGTATTACATAAATAAAACGGATAAATGTGGTTTCTCAGGAAAGAATAGTGTATTAATCCAAATGTTCCTGTAAACTCACTGGTTCTTTTCTATTTACACTTTAGCGTTATTACTCTACTTGCGGAGTAACGTTCTGGAACACAACCCCGCAAGGCATCAGGAGCCCATACACTACCCGGTATCGTGGGCTGGGTCGCCGTGGGATCTCTCTATGCCTGATCCTCACAACTGACAGTCATCCTCATCTTCCTGAGCCGGTTCTCCGTGTGTCAGAGCTTTCATCAGAGTCGGGCAATACAGTCCGAACGACCCCCATGATGGTGTATACAGCGATAACATCCCCTGCGGTTTTAAGAGTGCTAGAGTGCATGGTATAAAATTCAGAGATAAAAGTATCAGTTCAGAATTGTAGGTTTCTCGAAGCCAATTTTCAAAAATCAAAAAACAGCAATCCTATAAAAAATTTTTGCCTACTTTCAGACCAAAAATTTTTCTCGATCAACGTATATATGAAGAACAATCGCTGATTCCGAAATCTCGTACGTTTAATTGCGACGCAAGATATCACGTTTAACAATTGCATCATTCTGGATAAATGTTTGCTCATAAAGTTGCCAAATATAATAATCAAGGACTGCTGTTTTGTAGTTCTTCTATATTGTCTTTTAAAAAGCGTAGAACTCAATTGAAGAATTCAGCACTTATTTATCTACCACGCCCTCTTAAGCCTAATTTGAAGTTTTCTGTCGCAGCCCATCCTTCGCGTGAACAAAATTACGTCTTGAGTGTCTTCCTTTATTCTTCTTACTCTTAAAGATTTCTTTGGTTCCGTATGGTGTTTACTGCGTAAGCGCGGCTTATATTTTGTAGTAGTATCAGATGTGTGGTCAAAATCAATGTACCAATACGTAGTCATATGCACACCAAACTTTTTTTATTTTCATCGTTTGATGATTCTCATTGATTTTCTACGAGTTACACTACTTTCATTAGGATAATAATAAAAGAAATATTGCCTAAATGTATATTTCACTTATCTATTCACGTGTTCCAAATTATCAATTGAGGACCTGAATTCCAGACCATGCTGACACCAAAATCTAAGAATTGGCAAAAAAAAAAAAAAAAGATAATATCTTCACTGTGTGGACTTATTTCTATCCGAAATATACTAATCACAGTCAAGTTTTTTTAATAGTAACCAATTCAAGATAGATATAAATGCGCACAAAAAATATATGACATTTTTATTGATATTTCTTACAGTTTGGAGTTGCCATGGTTTGGGTACGCAATTCTATGTCTGCTTACGAATAACAAAACAACCCATGTTCAACGAACTTGTTGAAACTAGCTTCGACAGCCGTCACCGCTACCTCGTGTTTCTGATTCATTCAAGACTGTGTAACCGGGCCTGTCCCGATTTATAAATCAGCGGGGAATATATATATGTATATATATATATATATAAATTCATTGTTCATTTTCTTTTCGCTGCCTTTAAAATGGCCGAACTTTGAGGTACTCTTCGATTTCGCTGTGGCTGAAACCCAAAAACAAAGAAGAGTCTTGAAACGGTCACAAAAGTCTGCGAACTATTCTTAGCTTACCTCAGCAGAGGAGAGTTTTGTTAATTAAGTTCTTCTCACTTGTCATGTAAACCATACAGGAAAGAAGCCATTCAGAAAGTTTATTCAAATTCGATCTATCTTACTTACGAAAATCGCCAAACTCTGGTATTTCAAGACCTAAAGTTATATTTGAAAGTAAAGCAACAGAAAATATGTGCTATGTCTTTCCTCTCTCATATCTCGTCTTCCCATTCAGAACAGATGTTACCACAAGACTCTGAAATATAAAGGAAAAATGGAAATCAAACTGAAGTTAAAACAGAATAAAATTTACTACGGCGAGTGCGGCGAAAGTTCGATGGAAAGGGAGAGGATGGGGTAACCCTATCGGTAGGCACCTCTGTTTTTCGCGAAAAGAATTCTGCCCCACTTTGTTTCGGCTCCTTACGTACACATGTGCAGTTCTGCTTCGTGATCAGTGATTGGATATTTTAATTCTAACAAGCCTTGGGATTCTACCGGCATATCACAGACGTGTGGTGTTACAGGATCGTTATTATAATTGGCTCAGTCAAATGAGATACGGCTCTTCACATAGACACGCTGTCAATACCCATGAAGCAGAATTGCAGGTGTGTACGTAAGGCACTGAAACAAAGTGGGGCAAAATTATTTTCGCGAAAAACAGGGGTCCCTAGCTATCGGTCATTCCCAATGCTTTCTCGACGTAATATAAAATAAATATAACACACATATTCAATATGTATGTACGTATGTACGTATGCATGTATATATATATATATATATATATATATATATATATATATATATATATATATATATATATATATATATATATATATATATATATATATATATATATATATATATATATATATATACATATATACGTATGTATGAATGTATATATATATATATACATACATACATAAAGACACGTTTATGTGTGTGGTAGCCAAGGTATCAATGGACGTATTTACAGAGTTAGTCTGGATAAATGAACAAGTTTATCCGGTATTGAAGTATCAATGCGTTACAAGTTTGAAGGATTACTTCCGGTTTCAGTTATGATACAGCAGTTGATGCTATTTGAATTGATGTGACCATTATTTTCTCACATATAATATCATTACCAGGGATATTTTTTAAAAGTGTACAGATTCAAAATATGTATGAGCTTTTAGGACTCACTGATATTTGGGCAAGTCAAGTACGTTTTAAGACTTAGTTGTCGAACCATTTTGTCGGCCTTATCTTAGAATGTTACTTTTTTCATTTCAGGGAACATGACCATGTTCAGTTGTACACGTTGCGATATCATTTAGGGACATCGGTTATTAGTTTTCTTGATTCACAGCTTTTTTTAGTATCCGAGTCGTTGCATTTAACAAGCGTTCAAAGTTTTCCACTCGGATATTGTTGCTATTCTGAGTCCGGTGGTGAACGACTTACGTCTGACGTAAGCATTCTTGGGAGAATTGTGACTGTTCAAAATTCTGCATCGATATTCTTCTTAGTGAATAATCAGTTTGGGTATCCTTATAAGTTGAATGAAGAACTTTTGACTTATATCATTACTCCAAACAGCCCGGTTGTGCAACTTTGCACTTTTTGTACGGCATGCTGTTACTGCGTTTACGGAAGAAACAGTACGGTTAACATTTTCACAAACCATAAAAGTTGCGACAAACGTCTTCTCTACGGTCCTTGAAGGTGCAGATATGTCACCATAGACAGATTCCTTTACATCTGACAATCATATAAACAGCAATGTTATGTATACCGAGCCAAGCAGTTATTGCTGCTGTTTTTGGAATAATTATTAGTGTGGGTTACTGTTTGTGGTAAAAGACTGGGTGTGATAGAAGGTCCGATGAAATTATCGACGTTCATTGAGTTAGAGTTGCACCAATGGAACTGAAACAACGTAGCCCTGAGCCAAGTTTGAATAAATTTGAAGCAATGGCAGTTTTCCTACTCATAAATAAGTAATAAAACGTAAAAAATTCAAGAGGGAGTATGTGAAGAACACAGAAAATACAAATAAACTAAAAGAAAAGAGAAAAACTACTATGCGTTCTTCTGTGTTTTCATCGTTGTTTCGTCTAGTGCGCTGTTGAATCTTCCTGTTTCGTGTGTAGCATTGTTTTTAGGCTTAGTTATTTTCTGTGTTGTCTTTATTTTGATTCCTGAGCTGTCACAGTTTTCTTTGTTTATCGGTTTGTTGTTAAATTTTTCGCATATTTGTATTGTTTGTGTGTTTGACACAATTCCTTTTGGAATTATTAGGTTTTATTTTTGTAAATGCGTTGACTACAGCCAACTCGGCTTGTTATTCCTTTATTGTTGTTTTTATTGGTTCACTCTTGGTTTTCCGAGACGCCATAGCACTGCAATAGCATATGTCCACAATATTACACTAAACCAATTTAAAAAAAATGATTTATGCTGATGTCATTATTGAGTTTTTGCTCTTCCACACAAAGCTGGGTTAGTGGACTACATGCTGGACGAGGAAGTTATTGAGTGTATGGTGTGGTGCCCTTCGACTTAAATATAACTGAGCACGTGTGGATTATATGAGACCTTCCATCTCACCGAGCCACTGCCACGCAAGTGTGTTGTAGTACTGGCTGTATGGGCAGACCATGCACCATACCAGAGGACTGTTGTAGTATTCCTGTCTGTTTTTTATGCCATATCCCGTACTTTGTCAAGAACGAGCATGTATTTCAGCATCTGCATGCAATCTCGTTTCATGTTATAATTATTTACGTACTGAAAGGAAAAATTTTGGGAAGTCTTCCCTGCAAAATTATTTTGTAGTAACCACAAAATGAGTTTGTGGTGGCCAAAATAGTTTAGTACTGTCAACAAAGTGCTTTTGTGGTGACAGCAAAATAAATTTTGCAGGATAAATACCCACAAAATATTTTGTATCAGCCACATTTTATTTTACGTGTGTCTGATCCCCTTACTGATTTCGAAGAACCACCTTGTTATTTAGGGCAGTCTAGTATCTGGTGGTTACAATTAAACTAACTGTACTCAGTGGCCCTACAAGTGTAAAGCTGTAATAGTATCAACTTTAGTACCGAATAATCTGGTTGTTACAAAATGCTTTCCATGTAGGCACCGGAGACATCGACGATGTGCCGCGTCCGTAAAACACCTACTTGAGTTGTCAAATGACTCGCATGATTTACACGTCAGCTCACAATTCATGTAAGCGAATAACAATTTTAATTCGCTACAAGATGAAGGAAAATACTGTATTTAATTAATCGATTAAGGCAAGAATACAACGTAGCTGGTAGGTTAGTTACATACAAATAAATGTTTCAGGCAGACGAACGAATGTTGACTGCCATGCATTCAGTAAAAACGGTAGGGCCAAGCTAGCCAAATAAAATATTGCCTCCACTCGTATGAAAGAACATACACTCTCTACGCGGAAGATCTTTACTGACCAAGCATTCCACCAAGAATTCTATAATTCAGAGCTCTAAGGCTTTGTGTTGAAGTCGATAAACATTTCTCGAGTAACAAGTAACCCCAAACTTTTTCCTTTTCGCGGTTCGAAGGGACTCTGCGCAACATGACAGCAGGATGTGCTTAAAACCGTTCGAAGTTTTCCCACACTCAATCGTATGATTGAAAAATTACCACTAATACACCAGTAAAGTAAAGGACATATCCCCGTTTCGAATCGTATACCACAACCAAGAAGAATCTCAGCTTGTGAAAAATAAATAATGATTTGCAACCTGGAGCGAATCTTCAACAATTTGCCGAAAAAATGTCGCTTAAAAAGTTTACTAACGACTACTTTTTTACTTGAGTGAGCGAAGTGGGGCGGTGGTTAAACACTTGCCACCAATTTGAGAGTCCCTAGTTTCGATTCACGGCTACGGTCATCATAACTAATGTTTCCCAGGGTTTTCCGAAATTGCTCCAGGAGAATGTTATGATGGTTCCTTAATTCGGAACCTGGCCAATAACCTTCATCTTCTGCTGTGTACCTCTACTATGAAGATGCTAGTAGACACGTAACACATTTAATAAAAATAAATAATCATTCTAAAATTTTTTTATGTTTTTTAATAGTTTGGAAAGCATGTTTAATAAATTTTAATGAGTGAAACATATAAGTTACATTGGGCGTTAATTATTTATCTAGTGATACTGTAGTGATAATGTGAAAAAGTAATTACAAACTTCAGTGCCGTTAGTTTTATGTTCATATTTAATATTTGCACTGAGTAGTTAAAGCAGTCAATTTCAATTCATTTTATCTCTTATGCGTTTATTTGTCGACGTTTACAAGAATTTTTCTTTTCAGTGTGTATATTTTCATTAAGGTAATACAAAATACTTGTACTTTCTTTCTTCTTTCGTGTTTGCTTTTATCTCCAAAAATAATGTCATTTCGTAAGTTATCTTACAATCGCAAACCTTCTGTAGATACAAAAACTTATTTAATAAGTCATAGAATTTCTACGTAAAACAAATTTGGTTTAACTACTTAAACTGATTGTATAACTAATAAATAAATGTTATTTTGATTCAATTTATTGTTGGGGATTTACCACTAAAAATAATTACATTTAAATAAAATAATAATAGTGCAGTTGAATCTGGCGTGCATGAATTAATATTAATATGGCAACCCAACTGTAGTACGAAAATCACGAACTTGCATTTGAAATCGTCAATAATTTTTACGCGACGAAAGTTTGAACATGGACGGTCGAAAACCAGGTAGTCACGGGACGAGAGATCTAAAATGATTTATTAAAGAGAAAAGTCAATATAGCATTCGTTGTGGCTGGTTTAGTTGGCCGACGGCTACAGGCTGTAAACGACAGATTATTCATAATTATTGTGCGGTACGTTTTAGCTAATCAGAGACAGGCGCGTGATAAAACATTTTTATATTGTTGGTAGTTCATTGCATTGAACAATAACAATAAATAAATGCGTAAGCTTTTATGCCAACACTTGAATGTATTGGAATAAACTGTGAATTCTTAATGACAACTAGCATAATCACTAGAGCCTTACTAACAGAAAAATTTCTTTCTACACATCCGCACGACAGCAAGAACGCAAGGGACCAAAATGACAAGTTCAAATGTGGAAGAAATATAAAATTATTGAAAATACGCTGTTACCAAATCAGGGTGCCGGACTGCAAACCACAGGAATTAAAAAAGGCAGCGATTAAACAGGAAGTATAGAGAAATAACACTAAAACATATATCGGCAGATGATAAAATTACAGTAACAGCTGTCTAAACCAAAAATCGAAGCATGAATTTAGGAAGAAGACCATAATGCTACGTTAACTTTATTTTAAAATTCACTTGCTTGCAAAAAATTATAGTTAGTGATACACGAATTTCTCGAGAAGATTTCTGCGAAGCTGTTTTTCACTTGCTAGCATGCACTTCGGTATCTCTCGTTTGTAAATTATCTCCGTGCCTGTGTGAGGAGAGACCTGTCATATGACCTTAGCTGCCATAAACAAGTTACTGCGACACAAAACGTCTGTAATTCGCAGACAGACTCCCAAGACTCTGCAGTCAGCCATTGAATTGGACTTCAGCCGAACTGATTTGAGATACAACCAGTCATGACAATTTTTCCCGAGAAATTCAGATGCCTCTAACGACAGCAGCGAAATGCAATGCAGAGTAAAATAAAACTGTTCAGTTCATGTTTTACAGCCGAACTGTCTTTGAATGCCGTACTAATGACACTTAATATCATTTCGCACCAATTAGCAATTTTTAATTTTTTTTTGTTTCAGAAAATTTTGTCGCATTAATTTGAAAATCCCGCGTATTACGTCGCTGGTACCAGTTATTCTATATGAGTGTGTATGTAAGTGTATATATATATTTATATAATACATATATGTATAATACCAATATATATATATACATTTATATAATACATATATGTATAATACGAAAATTCGCCATTACAACTCAGTCATTAAGCCAGAAATCTTGTACGCCAGTGAGACCGTCAACTTCAGTTACAAGTGAGACCTTGAAAAAAACACCAAGAAAGCTGAACGAAGGATCATCAGGAAGATTCATGACCTAAAACCAACGGATGATGGCTATGGACTACATTCACACATAAAATTACTCTGATATTGAAAGTGGCTTCCGTAAACGCCGACTGAAATTCTTTGGACACATGATACTGGATGACACCCTGTTAACTAAGAAAATCCAACACACACACTGAAACTGAAAGTCACCACAACATGGACTAAACAAGTCCAAATTGACCTAGATAAAGTCAACATAAAAATAAAACAGACTCATAAGACCGCAAAACATACAGACAAAAAATCTAAGACTGGGAAATTACATCAGAAATCAAACCCTGAATAACAGCAAAATGGACAGACGAAAGACGAGCCCAACATAGTGAAAAAATTAAGAAGTACTTGCAGGATGAGAACAACAGAAAATGAAATGCTTTTTGTGATATTTAATAGATCGGAACACTTATATATATATATAGTGGCAAATGTTAAGCGATGACATTTTATTTTCACAATGTGGCAACATAGCACAGTATATACTCCCATCTTGCGCTCCAAAGATAGCTTACTTATCTTACCACTACTTTTCTGACCTGCGTATTAATGGTACAGGATAAAATCCCGAGCAGTACAAACATAATTCTATGTTTACTTGACTTAACATACATGAAATAATACCCAATCTCTGAGCGCAAGAGGAGACTATCTCCATGCAGTGTTGCCACGTTGCGCACATACTTCGTACAACATTTTGCCACTCACATTTTTGGTTACCAATT
This sequence comes from Medauroidea extradentata, assembly GCA_003012365.1. Lineage (NCBI taxonomy): Eukaryota > Metazoa > Arthropoda > Insecta > Phasmatodea > Phasmatidae > Medauroidea > Medauroidea extradentata. The sequence continues at coordinate 40,671 of PNEQ01085572.1, read as the reverse complement.
CAGCCCAGGATTCACGTGGTGTGCTTTATTAGGCTTTCGTTTAATGACATCTTGTAAAGAAATTAATATATGTGTGTATGTATGTATATGTATGTATATATATGTGTGTGTGTGTGTGTGTGTAATTTTATATATATATATATATATATATATATATATATATGTGTGTGTGTGTGTGTGTGTGTTACAGAACAGACAGACATTCTGTAACACATGTGTTTCTATGCAATTCATTCGCTCGCGATAAACTCTGGTGAGTTGTGTGTGCGCCCTCAGGTTTCTGACAAACTAATGTGTATACAGAGAAGTGGGACAAAACGGGGCATGGAGGTGAAAAAAAGTGTCTAATATGTTTCTATAAAAGTTAGTAATGACCCTTAACACAATTTTACACCGTTTATAACATACAATAAAAGTTTCAGAAATTATATTACAAAAAAATACCTTCATATATTACTTGTAATATTATTATCAGTACATATTATTAGACCTACTAACATGGCACTTGAAGAGCTAACATTTTTATAAGAAAATGTATAAATTTTTAATTTACTATTTTTTAATAAATAATTAATTTGTTTAAATGTATTCAAAATAGAAATACAGACGAAGTTTTACCAATTACTTTAGATAACTGGGAGTACTTTGACTGAACTTTAGAAGAACCCAGAGGCTGGGCCTTTCAGTCGGTCAAAAAATGTATGAAATTCGCTCATTTTACATGTATTTTAAATTTTCTTTTTAAACTTATTAATGTGTCTCTCACGCGCTCTTTCTATCTTAAAGTAAGAACGTCGTAACTGACACTATCAGTTTTGTATTATTCATTATATCCGCCAATAATTTTTCAAAACCAGGTTATATATTTTCGTTCGTAATTTTACTAGGTACATGAATCATTACACATAGCTACGGACCCTAGTTTTTGTGAAAATAATTTTGCCCCAGTTTGTTTCAGTGCCTTACGTGCACATATGCAAATCTGCTTCATGGCTTTTGGCAGCGTGTCTATGTGAAGAGCCGTATCTCATTTGACTGAGCCAATCACTATAACAACCCTGCAACACTACACATATGTGATTATGCAGTAGAATCGTAACCACGAAGAAGAACTGCAGACGTGCACGTAAGTAACCGAAACAAAGTGGGGCAAAATTCTTTTCGCGAAAAACAGGGTCCCTACACATAGCTCATAGTCGGAAATTTTGGGCTTTTATAAGATATTTATTATTTTTGGAAAACTTTAAACTACTCTCCTAAGTAATTCTTAGCTGGAGAGGTCGCATCACATTAAATTAAAAACCACGTGAATGAAGTCGAGAGCAACAGCTAGTATATATATATATATATATATATATATATATATATATATATATATATATATATATATATATATTTTGTCATATGTATGTCACATATGACATTATCAGACGTCATAAACAGCAACATTTTCAGGCCTCAGCAGAAGCACACTTTGGCCGGAGAGAAGACTATCGGAAGTCGTTCAGAGCAAGAATGTACTGTTATGTACGTTGAGTTGTACTGCCCTATCGACCGCCAGTTGAATGTGAGGGGGTGTTCTGGTGCAGATCGATAATGCACGTCCAATAGAAAATACCGTCGTAATACGAACGTTCCAGCAGTCCTCGCCGGTCCCACATTACGATGGCCAGCGAGCACACTCTCACTCCAATTCAACAAGAGGAATGGCAGTTCTATGGCGACGATACGTCGATAAACCTTCTCCCTCGTCTGGACCCGAACTACGCGCTCAGATAGCAAACTAACTTGTATTATAGGTCTAAGAAATATTCTCAGGACCATACATTATGCCGCGTGTAGCTATCCGTACAATCACCTAACATCACGGCTGAAAAATTAAAAGTGGCTGTTTTGTTCACTCACTAGCACGTGTTTAGTATTTATACCTAACCACATGATAACACTGATGAGTGAAAGTTAAATTATTTTATGGGGAGAACATTATTTTCGGATTTGCACATTCCTTTATTGGACACGGCTATAATTTTCTGTCATCAATATTTTATAAAGCTGACTTATTCCTGAAATAAATAAGTACGCCAGTCTTCGGTACCTAGGATCCTGGGTTCAGACAGTCGACAAGTCTTGAATACGTACGTATTTTTAAAAGTAAAATTAAAAAACGTTTTGATCTGCCCATCAAACAGCAAGTATTTAAAAAAATAACATTTTTAGTTATTTTTAATTTATACCCTGGAGATTTTGCGTGGATACTTCGGATTGTATTTTCTAATAGTATGTTTACAGACGTATCTGCAAAAGTAATTTTAACTCCAACTCGCATGAATAAAGCCGAGTGAATGTGTATAAATGTTTGATACTGTCAGAAACAAACAATGAAACTGCATGTCACACGGACTGGAATTAATAATTATGGTAATACACATTGTTTAAGGATTTTTTGATGACATAACACGCAGAATTAACGATTAAATTTATTTTTGGCAATATGAGTGCTTTTGTTGTACTGTTTTTTCCCCTCTTAGATTGTGGTAAGTTAAGTGATCTTTACGTCTCGTCGACAGCGAGGTTATTCGATACAGAGACACATAACTTGGTACAATGACAGGAGTTAGGAGAGGAGTCGGCCATGGCCTTTGTTGAGGAAGCATCTCAGCATTCGCCTGGAGCGATTTCGTGAACCCATTGAAAACCTAAATCAGGTTAGCCGGAGCCGGGGATCGAACCCGGGTCCTCCCGAATGCGTGTCCAACGTATTACACCGTTGCGCTTGCTCGCTCGGTCTGAGTCAGTTTATATATTTCCGCCACCACTCATCTGTAAGGACATAGTAGTTTAAGTAGTGAAAATACTGTGCTTATTTCACTATACTCACTTTTTTCGGCTAAAGTTATAGTGTCATATAAGTGATATTATTACTAACACGTTAAAGTTCAAAATTTCTCTCTTTATCGTGAATATCTGGAAGTCTTACTTTTAAACCTTTCTTTAGGATTTTATATATAAGTACAAATATTTCACAAAGCTTCTTTGAGATACTACGCGGGGACAGCAGTCACACATCTCATTTAAATATTTATATTTAATCGGTTGTCATAATTTAGTTTTAAAATATTACTATGAGCTTCACAGACACATTTTCTTTGCTGGCTGACTTCATGTAACTGTGTAAATTGCAAAATAAATCGTAATTTAAAGATAATAGCACCTCCAAACCCTTTGCAAGTAATTACTGGACAACGTAAACGCAACGTGGCTCAAAATTTTGAGGGGCAAATCACGTTAAAAAACGTAATTTGCTTGCAGATAGCTCAATAATTTTGTATAGGTATAACAAAATAATTTATACTTATATCTACATCTACGTCAAAGAGATGTAAATGTGCACATTTTTAATTTTACAGTTAATATAGGAATTTTATTAATTTATTTGAAGTTGAATGAAATAAGGACTTGCATGTTCCCTCCCCCCCCCCTAAATCCAATCTTCCAACACCTGTGTCCTCCAGAGAATAGGCCTAAGCTCGACAACTCATATCTTTATATATTTTCTTTCATATCACTGCGAGACAAAAAAGTATAGAAATATTTCTGTGTAAATGGAAATACATTCTCCGCTATTCTCAGCGAGACGTTGAGTTATCTGGTCTGTAACGAGACCATAATTCATCCTGTCAGTTGTATCTCGCTTGTCTTCCTCGTCGCTCGCTTGTCCGGTTATCCCGGGCGATATTTAATTATCTTCTTGGGATGTAGGCGGCGCGGAGTGCGACTACGAGCCTCACAGCAGTTAACACTATTTTAACTGTCAGTAGCATGCGGTCTCTTAGATGTATATTCGCAATCTGGAGCCGCACTGCAGAACAATACTCCCTCCCTCCATTTATACAGCATACTTCTCAAAGTTTTAAATTACAGAATTATGGCCCTCCTTTCATTAGGAAGGCGATATCGTCGCCGTATTGAGTTTTTATATTTTGTATCATAACTTTTCTTTTGGGTAAATTTACGGAACTTTAACATAACTACAAAATAAAATACATATGTATAGAATTTCACATATCATAAATTCTTGTTTGCCGTTACGGTTCTTATAAATTCCTATTACTTTCTTAACTGCAACTAGATCTGTAACAATAGTAACGGCGAACAAATATTTATGATATCTGAAATTATGTAAACATTTGTTTTGTTTTGTACTTAGGTTAAAGTTCCATAAATTCACCACCCAAGAGATGTTACACTACAAAATACCAAAATGTAATATGGCGACAGTCTCCCTTAAATTCGACGACGATCACCGCAGCACGTACCGTGTCAGGCGGACTAAATTACATGTGTACAGGAAGAAAAATTCCAGATTACTACTGCAAGCCGCTCTTTGCTGTCAGTGGTAGTGGTTATCAATATGACTGTAAAAATAAAAACATTAGTCAGCAAAACATTAACCCCCCCCCCCCCCCAAAAAAAAATCCTGAGCGATAATGTGTAGTAGCAAGCACTGTCTAGATTGCTAGTGGCCTTGGTCTGAACATAAGACAGAATCAGGTGATTTCACATTAATTCTACTAATAAACGTAAAGAACTACAGTACACAACACCAAACCTATGCCCAGTTTCATGATAATATATCATAAAGAAGGCAAACTTTAAAGAGAAAAACCGTACTTCGCCTATATTTTATATTTTTCTATTTTCTTATAAAAGTAATGATAAATAAAAAATACAATAAGCCATGACTACCTACTGAATATGAAAAATTAAATAACATTCCTTAAACAATTATACGAAAACATCAACGTGGTTACGGAATAATAATCAGTCAATGTATCAATTCCATTATATTCATGTGATTAAAAGACAAATTAAAATTAAACCGTCCAATTAAAGGTGAGACACATGAACGGTTCTAGAGTCGATGAAATGTAAAACAAAAGTTATTATGGAGTATCTTCTGGAACGAAGGGCGGGAGCAACAGAGTATCATCGGGAAAACTCGTGTAATTGAATGCATCGTCCAAGCATAATTCCAACGTGCGAAAATATGGCAGAATTATCCAGGTATCTAACCGGAATGATATTAATAAGAGATTAACACTCTAGCCCCTAGACCACACCGGCTCCTTCAATTTTTAAAGCGTGTCCTGTCAGTAACAAAATAAAGGTACTTAGGCTTTTGTTTCCAAAAGTGTTGCGAAACTGTATCGCTGTTGAGAATCATATACACATTTTGTAAACGTTCATAAGCTAACATACTTATAACTACATTAAAAGTTTTTAATTTGGCCCGAACTTAATTTTTTACAATTACTAACATTGGTAGGCAATGATAGCTTAATCATTTATGTTGAAAAAGTATTTGGACTTGGTATAATATGTGACATGCCCATTCATAAAGGTAAACTTTTCACTTGCATCTCCCATTCCCACATCCCTTCCGTTCCGACGCTTCTCCATACTCACCAGCGCTAAAGATCTGCGCTGCCCAAAATCTCTCCCTCACTCACTTAATAGGGAAAAAAAATCCGACACCAAATGTATATACAAATAACACACATAATATTGTAAATGAACTTTTTCTTGTTATTGTTACACCTGTTGAGGATATACAGGTAGTATCTAAAGTCGTCCAACAAACTCTAGCAGGTGAAAGAAATTAGTTAAAAATGTAGAGATCACTTTGTGCCTAAATTTAATAATATGGGAGGATTAGCTTTTGAAAATCGAATTTTAAAACTGCATTTTCCCAAATATCGAAGATAAAATAACGTAAAATAACAAAACTGAACAATCCTTTAGAATATTGAGATCTTCTAATTCACAGCAAACAATGGGATGTACCTTCAACCCCTATGAAAATAGCAACGGAAGTTTCCCTGTAATTGCATACAACTTGTGTAGCGTCGGAAAAATCGAACATTTTAAGAAGATTTATTAAGTAATGTGACAAAAATGATCCTCTTGTTGTAACTGTTCAGTATCCTAAATTGCGTTTTGAACGAAAACGGTGAGTAACAATATAGGGCCTATAATATACACGATACTTCGTGCATGTGTATTATTTTTTTTACGTCAGAAATTACTTCCCAGGGTTTGACGTTGTTAGATAATTGAGAAATTAAGACTGCACACAATAAATTAATAGACTTGTTTTGAAGATCCAGTACCGGTCTTTCACGTTCAAAACACGCTAAAAGTTACTGCTACAGCGACAGTATTGTGAGCTCATACATATGGTACGTGTTGTTTACAGTGAAGCCGCTCGCATCTTGTCACGGCAACATTGCTATTATATGTATGTACATGGCTGGCCAAGATATTATACACAGCGGTATGCCACAGCAGTAAAATCGTTACCCCCGCGCTACCTACAGGAATAGCAGTGGCACTACTGAGTCTGGAATAATAATTTAATACAGACGTAAAATATACTCTGCTAAAAATTTACTGCTTTAATTTTCCACATTACTGTTGTAATGTAGTAGAGCTAATTAGTTCGTTTAAAAAATTATTAAAGTTTGAGTTATGTAATTTATGACACTAGCATTCTCCATTATTATTATTTTGTTTACTTTTTTTCATGAGTAGCTCACCCAATATTATTATTTTGCAACACATTTATTATTATTATTATTTCAATAGCGTAATTTTCTTTGTAGCTAAATTTTATCACTTTTTGTTCTATGTACATTTCGATTACCAAGTCTTTGGTTACAACTTTCATTAGATTTCCCAGCCAAAATACTGTAAAGAAAAAATGACATTGTTTTGTAATTTTATGTGTATGTGAAAAACAGTTTAATTTTTCTTTGGTTTTAAGGATCCATTCCCTACGTTCCCAGTAGTCCATATGTCTATTCGTTCTTCTGAGCCACACTAGTGCTAACAAACAGAATATAATTCGTTGTTTTCTAACACATTTTTTTCTCCTTCAGGCTTTTTAATTATAATCATTAATATTTGTTATTTGGTGGAAAACTCTTTATTTTAGCAACACAGTGTTCCATTATGTTAGGTTGCTATTTTTCTTTGTTTTGTTTCACTGAAGTGTCAGTGTGTAATTTTCTTTCATTTTTGACTTATCGTTTGCTGTGTAACTTTATTTGTTCTAGAGTTACAACAGTTATGTTGTGAGAAGTCAGCTTTAAGTTGTTGGCGGCTATGCAAAACTATTAAAACATTTTATAACTTAGTGGAATCAGCTAACGATATCTATAAAAGTTATACACTACACTGTTGCCAACTGAAAGTCCCTGGAGAAATATGAATCAAAAGTAATTAGCTTGGAAACTAACACGCGTACGGTTTAAACAGTAAAAATCTTAATATATTGGGAGTGTATATGGATGAGGATTTTTTCTGCACACGTGACAAAAATTACAAATGAACATGTTCACGGACAGACTTATGCATTCTACAATTTTGTAAATAGTAAGACCACATAACGTGTACTGCTGTAGTAATGTATTTTTAGTAAAGAACTATTATAGTACTATGTTATTCATCAGTTAATAGTGCAAGTGCGTACATCCATAGGGACTTAATTTTGTCAAGCGTCTATTTTACAGCTGTTAGTTATTTATTTACTTTTGATGTTTTACTGTATTCTACATTTACATAAGTTTAGAATGTACACGAATCTGCTTGTAAAGCAGATTTTTTTTTTTTTTTAGTTTAATTTCGTAAGTATACATTTTGAATAGTCTTAAAAATATACACGTCTAACTTGTGTCGTGAAGTAAGCATCGTTCGTGTTTATGAGTATGGCTTTTATTTTCAAAGATTAATTACAACTTCGAAATTTTTGAAATTCAAAACGAAAATGAGGTATTTCTATGTTCAGTATTTCATATTACTTAAAAAGTAAATTTGCATGTTTACACATCACTAGCCCATCCATCGTACTGAATGCCAGATTCATAACAGATGACATAAAATAAATTATTATATTTGGAATGATTGCATTCATTTCGCGCGTTAATTCAAAACGATGTGTCGTCTGTTGTCATGAAAAACAGAAGAACCAACCACAAGTGCCAGCAAATAGCAATACTGTCACGTTTATACACTCGTCGCTCTAAAGTGTATTGTTCACTTGATATAATCGGTGTGTGCTTCTCTCTCTCTCTCTCTCTCTCTCTCTCTCTCTCTCTCTATATATATATATATATATATATATATATATATATACACACACATATCAAACTGCAACCCAAACCCCTGGACCTAGAATCGTGACATTTTTTGTGCGGGTTTCCCTCAGGTCGTAGGCGAGCACTAAGAAGAGATTTGTCGAAATTCGACCTCTAAGGGGGTGAAAAGGTGTGAAATGTGTTTCCGAAGAAAAGTCGATAGAGCTCGAACCCGACGGCCTATCATTGTGATTTTTACATTAATAGGACACTCGTAAAAATTCGTATTAGTCAATTTAAGGATTTTTCGAAATCAAACATTTAAGGGGGTGAAAACACCTTAAATGTGTTTCCAATCAACTTTCAATAGCTTTCGAACCCTTCGGGATAGAGAGTTGATGTTCACTTCCAAATATTGCTTACGTAAATACCCAAAAAAGTAGTTTTAGAGTTCTTTTTTATTCGACCCCCAGGCAGTAAAAAAGGGCAAAATGTGTTTTTTATGAATCGTCTATATCTTTGAAACACAGTTGGCTATCGTCGTGATTTTAACTTTAATTGGTTACTTTTACAAATGTCTATGACAGGACTCAAAGACGTTTCGAAATTCTTTATTTAAGGGGGTGAAAATACGTTAAATGTGTTTTCGATTATCCTTTCATATCTATCGAATCAATCGAGATATCGAAGTGCTCTTTGCTTTAAATTGGTGCTTTTATAAATATCCCAAGTACTATATAAAATATATTTTCCGAATTCGGCCATAAACTGGTTAAAAAGTGGCAATGTGTGTTTTGGACTCACATTCGATATATATCGATTCCATAGCTTTTTCTATAGCGACGTGATTTTTGTTTAGGATTGATGCTTACTCAAATACCTTAAAAACAAATTTCGAGAATTTTCGAAATTCGCCACCTAAAGAGGTGAAAAGGGGTGAAAAGTGGTGAATGGCGTTTTCAATTAATCGTCGATATATCTTGAACCCAACGGGTTAATGTTGTGTTTTTTACGTCCACGAGATACCAATAAAGTATTCTAAAACGTGATTAAAGGGTTTTTCGAAATTTACTCTCTTATGTGGTGAAAAGACCTTGAATGTGTTTTATATAAATCCTCGATATCTATCGAACCCGTCGAGATATACAATTAATTTTTGCTTCAGAATGGTGATTACAGAAATTACCGCAAAACTGTTTTCAGATTTTTCGAAATTCGAGTTCTCAATACTGTGCAGGGGTGATTTGTGTTTTTTTTTTTAGTGAATGATCGATTTTGATTCGACTGAACGGGCTAGCGATATGATTTATACTTCAGTTGGATACTTATACAAATGTCTAAGATGTAAATTTAAAATATTTTGAAATTCTACACCCAAAAGGGTGAAAAAGCATAAAATTTGTTTTCCATCAACCCACGATATCTATCTAACCAGTAGCGATATTGAGGTGTTGTTCGCGTCAGAGTGATGCTTACGTAAATATTTTAAAAAAATATGTATGTAATTTTTTTCTTTATAAGAAACGTGATTATTAAGAATAAAACTAAGTTGGTCAATATTCAAGGCAGACGATCCTAAAAGCAGGAACGAGCAGCGAGAAACAACCTATACAGAAGTTTCACTCTACAGCTCGGCCGTAAAAGAACAGGTCTGGACACTCGCCTGGAAACTTGACCCCCTTGTTGTTTGGCTGTAGTTCACCAAGTTACCGAGAAAATTGCGTTTTATTGGCGCTGATGTTCGAGCGGTCGGACTAAACTCCGCCCACTTCCTTTCCGCTAAGATAAACAATTTATCAAAACGTATTTTTTATCAATTTATGAAATACTTTCTTCGCTCACAAATTTAAGAAAAGGCTCCAGCAATCTTTATTTACTTTATAAATTTAACAATGGAAAAAAGTTGACGGAGTTTGAGTCCGACTGCCCGGAAAACAGCGCCGAATAGTACGACATTCTCGGTAACTTGACGAACTACAGCCAAACAACAAGGGGGTCAAGCAAAATACATTGTTAGATAGGCGAGTGTCCAGACCTGTTCTTCTACGACCATGCTCTACAGTAATCTATCGAGACGTGGTGTTGTACAACCTCTATGAGCCCAGAACACAGATATTTTTTTTAAATTAAGTTTTATTTTCATGAATTATTTCAACGTTACGTGACGCAGTTGTTTGTTACTCAGGTATAAATTCCGGCAGGTTCTGGGCTCGAATTCCGTTAAAAGCTGCGTGCGAACGTTCAATTCTGACACACAAAAACTACAAGGCAGATCGAATTAGTGAAATTTATATGTTTGTCTTTAAAAGAGGTAAAATTGCAGTTCGCTTTCCACTTAGGTTCCTCTACAATATCAGCTGACATATCGTCGGTATACTGCCAAAAGTGATTAAGTCATAAATGTTATTTCGTTTAAAATCACTATTAAATTGTAGTTACTAACAAAAATGTGGTATGTTACTGTACTGTGACACAAAAGTACGAAACGACGAATAGACTTTAAACTTGGGCAATTGTTCGTGAACGACATATACATATTCCTAGCATTTTAATAATTTTATCTCATTTTTTACTTTGTCACTTTTGGCAGTAAACCGACGATATATCATCCCAATAATCTCAAGTTTGGGGCACCAAATACGTTTCTGCGAAACCTTTACCCACTGAAACTTTGTAATGGCAATAAAGTGCAAGTGAATATTTTGAAAATATGTAATTGAGGACACCGTCACCAATGGTTGTCCACAGGGTAAACAGATGTTTTTCATTCGATTAACCTCTTACCTTAGGTGTCTGTAATTACCCCACAACCTCAAATAGGCAGGGCTATAAATAAGGCCCAGGCGAAGTCGCTGTTAGTGGCAGGGACAAACTTAAGACTGCTTTTTCGCATGGACAGCTATAGCTACTTTTTCTGCTGCAGAATTTGTTCAACTAGCCGCTTGGACATTCTAACACTTGAAGACTGAAGTAACAATCTTGTGTACAAAGAGGTTTTTAAACTAAAGTAAATACTATCGTTTACGAATAATACTCGCGAGCAAAGTCGCGGGGGAAGGCTAGTACTACATAAAACTGTAATAAACCCAACCACCGACATATGACGCATGAGCAATGCCTAAGGTACGGCTGGTATTACTATGACTACTGTTCCACGGACGCCTATGTTACTCCTTCCCCCTCCACTGTTTCAACTATGTTATTTTTAATATATGCGACTAATTGAAGGGTGAGGTTAGAAAAATACGCTAAAGTCCTCCATAAATTTTGATATTTACTATCTTGATGAATAGGAAGTAGTGTTAAGAAAGAAGACATAAGGAAGGGGAAATTTATCTCTCATACATCAACGTTATTGTTCATATAATGTTATGTAATATATACTTCTACAGTTACACTCCTGGAAACTTGTTATATTTGTAAACTGAAGTATTGTGAGTGTCCCATATTGTGTAGGCCTATGTAGGACCGTGGCGCCAGAGTGGTCAGACCAATCGCCTCCCACCAAAGCGATCCGGGTTCGATACCCGGTCGGTCCCCGGAATTTCGCATTTTAGAGTCGTGCCATGCTATGCCACTGGTCGGCGGGTTTCCTCGGGAATCTCTTGTTTCCCCAGCCTTTGCATTCCATCGCTTCTCCATATTAGGGCTTTGTTTCATGTTGTCCCTGGGCAGCAGACTCCCAGAGCATGTCGGAGAAAATGTTGCATTCTTTAATCAGGCACTTTAAGCTCCGTAATGTCGAAGTACCACAACCCTGAACGTACCAAAACACAAAAAAAAAACCACGTCCTCAATTAATTGAAATGTATTATTAAAATACGTATAGAAGTATGCCAGGTGGTATATGTATGCAAAACGGTTTAAACCCTCCGCGTGGATGGAAGATCTTTCTGCGTGATTTAACATAATGCGATAAGAAATTGCGTTTATATTATGCAAGCGGAAACTTGGCCATCAAAATGGAGATTGTTTTACTGAAGTGAAGATCTTCTAGCTTCTTGCAACTCAAGTTAAATGTTTGTGTGCCTAAGTCGAAAGTAGTTCGAGGGAAGTTGCGAAATCTCTCGTTGCCTTGTCTGCACGGGGAAAAGTAAAGTCTTAATTCACAGTGAAAAATAAAACACCTGACTTAACCACGTCGCAACGCGTTATTCAGTTCGGGAACGCTTCAAATACCTTCCAAATGCACTTAAACTTGGCGACCCGCTGGAGAGTGAAGTTGGCCGGGAACGTTTTCTTTCCTCTCGAAGCCTAGGCCATTACGATTTTCCACTCTGTGAGCGGAGGAATAGGGTAGGAAGAGGAGAAGGCGGTAGAAGGCGGCCAGATATAAATCCAATAGGTGGGTCATTATTGAAATGCAGGAAGAGTGGAGAGGTGTAAGGACGAACAGTATCGACGGCAGGCACCCTCGCTTAACGGGACTGCACGAACAGCCGACACTCACATCGCGTACATATTGCATGAGACGCGCTCGACAGTCACCTCGGAATAGTAGCACCTTGCCCCTAGACGGACACAAAACCTAGAGGAGTCCTCTTCAGCTGTCGTCTGCCGTGAAATATTGCTCGACTGAGTTTGAAGATACAGCATCCTATCACCTGTCGAAAAAATATCCATTAGACTTTCCATTTGAACAGCAGGACAGGTCAATATTTGAATGGTTCAGAGCACAAGTAGATTAAGTCCATTTTCAGTCAATTTTCTCGTTATGTGTGCAATGCATGTTGGAGATGTAATTATGATAAGTATTTAACTCTATACCTCATATATAATTGTGACATTATACATTATCAGTTTTGGTCCCCTGGAATTTATTATGACCAAAAACTTAAAGCTTGTGTTTCTCATTACTAAAATTAATGGACTTGGTATAGTGCTCTGAACCCTCCATTTATCAAACAGCTGCTCACAGTAATATTTAACAATGTCATTGCATCGCGGCAGCCTCACAGAGTCATCTTAACACACAATTTTATTCAACCAGGAAAATCTCACGCCATTGCTTTCTGTAATTTCATTTCTGTTAAATTTCAATACACATAATTTTTTATAGATATTGGGGGCGCATCCATGATAAAGCCCTACAATATGAGGAGAAAATAGATACCAAAACCAGAATACGTAGATGTAAAAGCTTGATCGAAAACCTAAACGGTTGGTAAAATACCGATAAAAGATTAATACAAATAAATTATAACGAAAAAAATTAAAATTAATACAAATAAATTAAATGTCATATAAAATAATGCATAGTTACACTAAAACATAGGTACCACAAACCATACATTCCTTGTTAAGTAAAGTTAAACGAACAGTGACAATACAACTGAGCTAAATTCACAATTAAAATTATTCGATTATATGGATGTCACTGACTGACAGTTGTCTGTAAATTTCCACTCACTAGTAATGCAATATTTTCATGTTTCATTTTTTATGTATGTGTTTACTATATAAAAACTCAGCTTTTTTAAAATATGTTTCCTGGATTTACGCTTGGTTTTCTGGCACGCTACAGCACTGTAACAATGAATATTTACAATATTTAATTTACTTGCATAACTGAGATTTTCTTAACAAATATCGTCCTTTTATTTGAGTTGATTTCGTTGATAATTTTTCCTGTATTTATAAAAGCTCATTTCCGTGTCTAATGCTCGAAATAAGGAAATTTGATTCCCTTAACTTCCACGCGTAAAATCAGGATGAATTGTGTAAGCTGGTAGTTTTTTTTTAAACAAATATACACTCGCTGAGAAGTTGGATTACCTACTTTTTAACATTATTATACGTATTGTTCTGTTTTAACGTTGTCGGTTACTTAATTTTTCGTATTTGAAAGGTCCAATTTAAGCATCCACAGGTGTGTTCGAGCATACCAACAGCGCATGTAAAACTGTGAGCGGCATGTATGTGAACAAAAACTTCACCATAAGCCTCCAAGACAATGTATTTTTAACTTCTATTCTCCAAAATGTTTCCAAGAATGCGTGAGGCCCTGGCACATAAGGTTTCGAACTTTTGGACTTTATTGTAAACCTTATGTCTTTAAATATACTTGTACATCGATATAGCAACCATATTATGATAAAACGTGTTTACCAGTGCAATACGTCGTGAAGTTCTTACTTTTAAATGTGTGTGTTTATTTGGATGTACAATGTACTGTTATGACTATATTGTGGGTTTCTTGATGTGTTATAAATTACACGTTCAGTGTCTCGTGAGTAACATCTAATAAATGAAAATAAAAATTAATGAAATGAAAATGGAGTGATATATCAGACGAGTTGAAATAAACTCCTAAATAATAATGAAGATGATACTCAAACAGTTTGCAGATTAAAATAATTTCTGGGAATATCAAGGGAACGCCCGCGTCGTAATCAAACGTGCCGTAAAACAGTTAAACGTCTTTGAGAACTCAAATAAAACTTAAAAATTTAAATACAATATCAAAACTAACCAGGATTTTGTCGTAAGCAAATGATCTTCAGAGCAATTACGTAATTATGTTGATATATAATATTTTGGGTTATTCAATCAGGAACTTAGAGTTTGTAAGACATTTCCGACTTAAAAGTAAACATTACTGATCTACAGAGGCAATTATCAATAACTAAATCCCATAAATTAGAAGAATGTGGAGAGGATGTCGAAATATAGTTTCCACTCTAATAATTCTAATGTTTCTGACTCAAACTACAACACAGCGAAACAATTCCCGTGAAATATTTTGTACACATGATGTATGTTAAACTTTTATCAATGTGTTATTTCAAGAATATTTCTAGTAACTGTGAGAATGTTTTAATGTACGCATACCTGCGAAATATTAAAATAAATAAATTTCTGGGTTCATTGTTATAATATAAGAATTAGGGCCGCGGTTGGTGCAGTGGGTATAAGCACTTGCTGTCCTCCAAGACCATCCAACGAGGTCAACTTGTGGGAAATGTGGTGGACGTAGCGTTGGCTGGCAGGTTTCCTCGGGGTTCTCCCGTTTCCCCGGCCTTTGCATTCCATCACTTCTCCATTGTAGGGCTTCATTTCATGTCGTACCTATGTGGGGGTAGGCGTCTAGGAAGGCCCAGTCAGAAATCAGCACTCGGGGTGTGATGTCCTGTCCTCGGGTACCCTACCACATGGTTATATCATAGTGTACTGTATGCCATACTGTATTATTATCCTAACTTATCTTATTATACTATATCATAGTTAACATTAATGTGTTACCGCTATTTCATATACTAAGGTAGATCTATTGTAAACTGTAATAACACACACACAAATAAATATATACGTGTGTGTATAGTCATTCAAACAAGTCAGTTTTACGTGGCAATGTAAGTACTCCATTACTGTGTATGCTTTGTTAATTACTTTAATCCAGTTCAGCTCTTGTTCATTCATTTGAACATGACAGTTCTTCGTGTATAGCAGTACTGACAAACATCAAAAGCTCAGCCCAGAAAAAATCTGAAATTAAACTCACATATTGAGATGCAAAACACAATTTTCAATTCAATTGGAAACTAAACTAATTGTCTGTGAGCAGACAGGGGTGAATAAATTAAAAATACTCCCGAAATGATCATACGAACGTGCAAATTTAAACGTGTGCTAAAAACATTTACATGACTGAAATGGAATTTTCCAAGTCAGTTGCTGACGACAGCGATTCCTGTCGTGCGGATTGATGGAAATTGAAGTGCTTAATCTCCTGGTATATTTTAATCTGTCACTGTTCAGCTGTAAGCTACACTAAAAATATACAACCAACAGTAAAGCTTAGTATTGCTTTAATTAGACTCCGTTGACATTCATAACACCAAATTGTATACGCTTTCTTTTTTATTTTTTAATTTTAAAAAAATTACGTTAGTTTAAGATAACATAAAGCAGTAAAATAAGTATAGCCAGAATATTTATCAAACACTGATGATTGCTTAAGGCTTACCGAAAGGGATCATTTACCTGTCACAGTAACGCACGCACATACAAAAATAGTACCAAGTAAATTTTAAATTTGGCAAACCAATTAGCATGTTATTTACTGTTGAGCTATGCGATAGACTGTTTGCCTTCTTTCGTGAAACAAAAGCGAACATGAATATATAAATAGCTTTGAATGACGAAGTTAAATAATTGTCACTATATGAATTATGGTTCTCGCTGGTTGTACCCTTTTCTTACTCAAGACCATCTTTCTAAATATGTACGTTTCGTACAATAATACAAACAACGCAATTTTTCATCTCTCGACATAAAAAGTTATAAAATTGGGTAGTTGATTACTTCAGTTACAGGTTATTTAAGCGACTCCCCACAAACGTATACACAGAAAGGCGAACGTACATATAATACTCATAATTTTCTTTGGATATTGTGTAATAATGTCACCTAAGATGGCACAACATGTAGTGGGTTGTACACCAGTATTCGATTGCCTTATGCTACTGCAAATACAAGGTACACAGTGACTGATAAATATCAAAAACGTCTACGCTTCAACATCTAAGTCCAAATATGACCAATTAGCTGAAGACTTGTACGACGATATCCAAAAAGTAGTATGCAAACTCAATGACCATGCTGTTCTATTAATAATGAGTGACTTAAATGAAAAATTTGGATGTTGTAAATGTGGAAGTTCTATTGGAGCATTTGGACGAATAACCAACGTTGAGATAGACTTTTTTTATTCACGTGAGCAAAATAACTTAAAGGCGCGGTCTACTGAAATTTTCATCGCCATTTTTTTTATTTCTTATTTGTACCAGATATTTTTTTTTCTTATTTAAGACACAAAATGTGACTAAATTTGGCTCTTATGAATTTTTTTATCTCTCATAGTTTTCACGTACTTGCTTGTTAAATGCATATTTTGCATGTTTCCGTTTTAACGACTACACTAAAACCAACTTATATACCAAACTTAAAAAAAACCACAGTGTATAAAGACATTTCAGGCTACAATATCATGCTCAAAAAATAAAAAAAAAATAAAAATTAAAATAATTTGTATTCAAAAAAGTTATTGAATTTTTAAATTTTTATTTTCAGTTTCAGTTATCAAATAGACGCCTATATACGTGGAAAGCTTCTGGTAATAGTAAATAATTGGTAATCAGAAATCAAGTTGATTATGTCCTAACAAACAATCGATTCCGAAATTTGATAAAAAGTTAACACATTTCCAAAAGCTGGTATGAATTCGGAACATAGCTTCTTACATTGCCAAGTTCAATTCCAATTCAAGAACGTTATAAAAATAACAATTGTAGATAAACTATATATATATATATATATATATAACTAAGTTAGCATCAACAGAAGTAAGAGCTACAATAACCAGAAAGCTAAATGATAATTTGAATCAGTTAAGTTATGAGCTAACGCTAAGAAAATTGCACCAAGCAATCCTAGCAACCTATCGAAATAATCTAAAGGAAGACAAAGTCAATAAAAGGAATTGAATAACAGTTTAAATTCTTGACCCAACGAGTGAAAAACGAATTCATCAAAATAAGAATTTAACAAAATAGAGTAGAATACTTAAGGAAATAAAGAAGCCAAGAATAAGTGGACGGAAGAACAGAATGAATAAATTGAAGCTTTAGAAGAAAAACACGACTCCTTTAGGTTGCAGAAACATATCAAATCAGTTACAGGCGAAGGTTTTAGACACGTCTGCCAGGCTACTAGTTAGTCACGGTGTACCTGTTATTGGAGGCAAAGATATAGAAGAAACTTCAATTTAAGAAATTATTTTCCTATGTTAGACATAATATCCCCAACCTTAACACATATCTAGAAGAAATCCCATCAATTTTAGAATCAGAAGTTCGACATGCAATTAAGCTTATAAAATGTAGAAAAGTTACTGGGCCAGACTAAAATTCTCGGTAGTATATTTCGATTCCTAAATGATGAAAACATTAAACAGCGAACTACACTCTTCAATAAGATAAACAGTTCTGAAGATATCCAATCAGACTGACTTAAATCATAATTTGTGCTGATCCTAAAGAAACAATACCCGAAAGAGTGTGGACACTACCACGCCGTCTGTCTTATGAACCATTTATTGAAGACCTTTCTAAGAATTGTTCATCAGTGCATCCGAATTAAATATGATACTAAATTATTGGATACCTTATTCGGTTTTAGGCCTGGTCTTCGAACCCGACAAGCTCTAACAGCAATAAAGCAGATGTACGAATAAGGAAGTTGTTTTTTTTTTTTTTTTTTGCTTCGTTGATTACGAAAAGGCATTTGATAATGTTCAACGTGAAAAATTAAAAGAGTCTTGAAGAAGCAATAAGAATTTATCAAAATTATATATATATATATATATATATATATATATATATATATATATATATATATATATAAATTATTAAGAACTTATATTTAAACCAAGAAGGAGAATTAATACTGGGATCTCACCAAAATAACTTAAAATTCTGTGTTCAACGTGGAGTGAGGCAGGGATGTATACTATCCCCCTGCTATTCAATTTATGTGCTCAGCAAGTTTTTAAAAATGCCATATCTGATTCACCATACGTTATTAAGATCAAAGGGTGAATGATCAATAACATCCGATATGCTGACGATACTGCTATTTTAGAAGATATTTTAGAAGACCTCCACCACCTAACTCTGAACATTTATGTAAGAAAGCGACATGACTGGTAATCAGCAAGCAGCTCTTTAACCAGGCTGTAGTCTACAAGATTGATAGAGTCCATAAGTTAAAATATCTATGTTGTGCCATCACAGAGAATTTAGACTTGGACACAGAATAAAAAAATAAGATGTGGTTACGCTCGAACAGCAATAAAAATACGAAAAATTTACTCTGTGACAGATTCTTATGCTTGAGCACAAGACAACATATTGTGCAATGTTACATCTACCCAATTTTATTGTATTCTAACCAACCTCCGGGCTGACCACGCATTATCATTAGTACGTGATGAAGGACACGGGTAGGTTGGTAAGGAAAGTTTGGTGGGACTTCAAGGACACAGAAAAATATAAATAGTTATTTGTAAATAATATGAATGTTGTATAGACGGACATGTTTTAGTTTTAACAATTTTATGGGTAAAAATATTCATATACAGAAAAGGGAAAAATGTAGATAGAAATTAATAGTTACCCGAAGAGTAACTAAAAAATTAAATTAGCAATACCATCTTATTTCAATTGAAATTATGACCTCAATATCTAACGAATCCCCTTACAATCACAACAATATCACAAGTCTGAACTATTGTCACTTGTAAATTCGAAGAAAACTATAGTAATTATTTGCATTTTTCGTCCAATACCGGCCATTTTTGTTTGTTAAGGATACAAAACAGAAACAAAACTACTTTCATATTTTGTAAGTCCTAATTTTTAATATTACTGCTTATATCAGCTTTACTGTACGTAACAAGTAAAACATTCTAAAACGTTTTACTGATAGTGTATATGTGTAACCTGACAAAGACCGCATTGTAACTCAACATTTTTGTTTTAGAATAAATATACTGTGTTTATACCTATTTATACTAACTCGCCCTTAATAGCCACTGTTAATTTTAAAGTACTTAAGCACTTAAGGCCACTGCCTACTCCACGCTTCTAATGCGTTGCAGTGTGTTGTTCGTGAACAGGTTTTCTCTACGAAAATATTCCACGTATGCCCATTGTAACAACGTATGGAAAGAAAATAAACTTCAGACAAGGTCGGAACCTCATTGTTAAGACGCCACGCTAATTAAAAATACTGTTTCCAAGCCCTCCAACATGGCTAAAAACGGCCTTTTCAGACTGCCGTACTTCAAAATGTACTAACCGGATGTATATGAAACTCAAATTGCGACCTGCACTGAACTTAGTTGCAGACTTTCCACCAATAAAATAATATGGTCATCGCTTAGTGTCACATAGTAAAAACCGTTCGGCGGGAACCTTGCACGCTAGTTCAGGGCTTGGCTCGTTGAGGTGACGCGACATTTGATGCAAGCTTCAAGGTCGATCTTACTGCTCCGTCGCTTTTGAGCCTCTCACGTGCGGGTAGGCGGCGCCCTTAAGTAGGGAAATTATGACCACAAGAACATGAAACGAATTACTACCATCGCCTATGAAAAAAAATCACTTTATATTAATGCACGATATCGCTAGGTGAACGCATGCTGTAGTAGGACGATGCGTCGATGGCACGAAAAACGCCAGAGTAAAGTCACTGTGGCAACCCAAGTCTTGCGGCGTTTTCAAAATCTCACGAGGGTATGGTAGGTAAGATAATATTTCAGGTTAAATAATTATTTTGTACGTACGCCATTGCACGAATAGCGTTTGCCCAAAATACTTCTTTAGTTTGTAACTCACCACCCTTGCAAGAATCGCTAAAAAAAAATATTATTTTAGGTTAAGGGGTTCAAAAGTAGCCCAAGTAAATTTTATCCGTTAATCGAATGTTCACTCTATGGCTTCTTGGTCAAGAAGCTGCTCTCGCGCGGGGTAAGATACAATTAGCAGATAAAAATAACTATTTTGTTCGAAAAAAAAAATTGTAAACAGTAGACATAACCAAAACCACAGCGAAGTGAAAACTAAATGCCCTGTGTCTAAAATATCGAAGAAACAAACAAGAAACGAATATTGTATGTAATATGAA
The DNA here is from genome assembly GCA_003012365.1 of Medauroidea extradentata. Classification (NCBI taxonomy): domain Eukaryota; kingdom Metazoa; phylum Arthropoda; class Insecta; order Phasmatodea; family Phasmatidae; genus Medauroidea; species Medauroidea extradentata. Next base: position 19,852 of record PNEQ01085572.1, on the reverse strand, counting down.
TATATTAATGTGTAAAGCTTAGTAAGCTGTGGACGTCGCATTCAGTAAAATATTTGACAGGTATAAAACACGTATATTTTGTCCCGCAATATAATCTTGGATAACATTACAGGAGCTCATTAGTTCCAGATGATGAACAAAACATAATTACGTGACAGAGAAAACCTATTCTGCTCCAACTCGTGAGCTTTTGTAAAAATTCCATGGTCTATCACCGCTAGGAAGCCAACATGAGAACTTACGATCCCTTCGTGTGGCTGACAGACCCAGATCGTCAGCTCGTACGGGCAAAGGTTGAATAAGCGGTCAGGGTGCTCGCCTCCCACAAAGTAAGATTAGATTCCTGATGGGGTCAACCCAGATTTTCCCATGTGGGAACCTGCCGCATGACGCCTTTGGTCGGCGGGTTTTCTCGGGTACATCCAACCCCTTCATTCCGGCGCTGTTCCATACTCACTTCATGTCATCCCTCACCAGTGCTGAATACATCGCTGCCCAACGCTGGCGAAACACTCTTTACGTCACCCCAACTAATACATAAGTTCTCAGGGCCAGCCGAGTTCATTTTTGGCTCTTCATGATGACCCACTTGTAGTTGGTGCGGCTTTAAGAAATCAGCAGTCAGAGCAAGTATTAATTCCCCTAACACACGCCTTCCACTCCGTGATAATTTTTATGTCTATGAAAACAATATACAAATTCTGTACACAGTCATTTTGTCTTAATTGTTCTTCAAATAAACATTAAGGCATTTTCTTGAAAAAAAAAAAAAAAAACCTTACCTAACATATTTTACTCTCAAGGAATTAATCGGCATGCAGTATATTTCCAAAACGACGCCCTCTCCAAACAAACCAACAATTTAAAGGCTTGTTCCTTAGTTTTTTCAGGTGCCAATAACTCAAATATTTTTTAACCAGAAACTTTGAAAAAATTTGAGACAATGTGCAGTCACACCATGCATAATACTGTTGATGCGTTTTTAAAAATAATGTTAGTTATACCATTCAACAAATATATATATACATACATATAGCTTCAATTTGACTTATTTTCGCGACAAAAACGTGGTACTTCGGGTGACGAAATCTAAAAAACCATTCAGTAGAGTGCTCAAAACATTCAACAACAAATTATGACATATTAGTGTGGAGAAAAATTTGCTATGAGTTTTAGGTAGCAACTAAAAATGTTCTGAAATCACTGCAAAACTAAGGAACAAGCCCCGTTTCGGAACTGTAGAACTTTGTTAGACGCATAGTGGACCTTTAGGACAATTCGGTGATACCCTGAGTGAATTTACATCGTTTTTATAAGACACACTTTGGTGGTCAATCTGTGTTTTAAGCACTTCTCGCACTGCCATCGTAAAAGGTGTTTGAGAAATTTTAATGTGGGAATTACTCCACTGATTCAGGGGCGCTTACTCCTAGTACGCAAATGTTAGTTCAAATGTTTGTTCAAATAAACTGGCCAATAAACTCAAAACTGTAAACCCGACTTAATGCTGCCGACTCCATCGTTTTGTCTCGCAGATAACTGTGGCAATTGTCCTCTTTCGTTTTGCATGAAACGCGTTACCCATATTTCCAGGCAGTAGCTGGCAATTATGCCCACAAAATATACAGTCCAGTGCGTTGTTAAGGAACGTTATGAACTTTGTAATCATATTGTGAACTGCGGACTCTACCATTTGCTCTCGTCCTTTTTTTTTTTTTTTTATTGTTGTACCAAATATTGCCGAGAACGTTTCTGGCTACGGATGGCTGCAACAGTTCAGCACTCTCGGCACGAGAATGTCTGTTTTATATATTTACAGGAAGCCATCCCTACGTCTCGTTTATTGAGTTGTCAGTAGATTTAAAGTTTTAAAAATTCCCCACTTGGTATTTGATGTAAGCTTTATTGCATTCCAATACAGTAAATAACGTTATTAATAACAAGAATATGTTCAAAGTTGAAATTAAAGCATAGTTGGCCTAAAAAGTGTACATTTAAGGGGAAGTGTTAGACAGTTTTATTGTATTTTCAGTTTTTTTTTTTTTTCAGTTTTATTCAAATTGTATTATCAAAATTTTCTCATCGACAAGGCATAGATATATTTCTGGTAAACTGCTAGACATAAATAATAATGGAATCTTTCATTAATTTGTCATGCAGAATCGTTGCAAGTGAGTTTCTGAAGGTTATCCTATAATTCTCTTGAAATGATCCTGCACGACACATTAATGTAATATTCCGTTTCTATTTATGCCAGGCTGTTTACCAAGAATATATCCTAGGCCTTGTTGATGAGACAATTTTAACCACTCAATCTGAATAAATGTTATGGCTTAACAACTGAAAATACAATAAAATTGTCTGCAACTCCTCGTTAAGTAGGTTGTATCAGGACGGAAAGTGTTAGTTTCTAAGGTTATAACTAGGGACCCCTGCTTTTCGCGAAAAGAATTTTGCCCCGAATTGTTTCAGTACCTTACGTGCACATCAGAAGCTGTGCTTCATTGTTATTGGCAGTGTGTCTATGTGAAGAGCTGTATCTCATTTGACTGAGCCAATTACAATTACGTACCTGCAACACCGCACATCTATGATTTGCCGGTACAATCCCAAGACTCCTGAGTAGGGACAGGGATTTTCGGTGAAAAGATTTTTGGCCCACTTTGTTTCAGTGCCTTACGTGCACACCTGCAGTTCAACTTCATGGCTATTTACAAAGTGTTTTGGTGCAGAGTTGGTATTCATTTGACTGTTCCAATCGGTACACGGATAACTGCCACGCAACACGTCTGTGATTTGCGGGTTTAACCTCCACACACTGGGTGTTACGGCATCCAATAACTTACTACATAGCAGAGATATAGGTGCGCACGTAAGGAACTGAAACAAAGTGGAGCAAAAATCTTTTCGCGAAAAAAAGGGGAGCCTAGTTATAACCAGTGATGATGGTTTATCGCGGGAAAATTCGACTGTTTGCTAGGATGTAACTTACGTTCGACTTACCAAAAGATTACTGGCTTTCACTTGTACGCGGAGCTGTTACCCTATTTGACTAAGCCAATAAGATTCCCATTGTGGTAATATGTTATGTCTGTTATTAGTCTGCATACAACTACGGAGTGTCAGACGTATATTATCCAATCATACATGTCCCAAGAAACTACAGTGTTTTCAAGACTACGTTGTCACAAAAATTATTCGCGATATACCATCATTATTGAATGGTTTATCGCGAATATTTTTTGTACCAACATACTCTTTAAAACACTGTAGTTTCTTGTGACACGTATGATTGGATAATATACCTCTGACACTACGTAGTTGCTGCAGACCAATAATATGCATCAAATTTTACAATTGCGGGATTTTTATTGGCTCAGTCAAATAGGGTAACAGCTCCGCGTACAAGCGAAAGCCAATAATCTTCTGGCAAACTGAACGTGCATTGAAACGCAGCAAATAGTCAATTTTTCCGCAATAAACCATCATCTCTAACCATCATCACTTATAAAAAATATGTCTAACCTTTTTTTTTAAATTTTACCGGGAATTAAATACAGCCTAATATGAGTAATGCTACCGTAAAAATCAACGACGAAAATAAGTTTAAAAATAAGTTTACACAAATATTTATGTTCTTTAACACTGTTCAGAGTTGCTCAACGGTAAGTAGATTTTTAACTTTAAATAGTGTAATTTTATGTCTAAATTTCATTGTAACATTACTCCCTTTATACACACCGTACAAAATAATTGAAACCACATTTTAACATGCATTTTATATCTATCATTAGGAAATGCGGAATTTGCGACATTTTCTACCATTAGACTAGACTCCAAACGACTATATTCTTGTTCGACGCCTCCCGCTGGTCGATGATGTCATGAACTGCCGTGGGGGTTGTTGATCGAAAATACTGTTTAAATAAATTTTTGTATTTGTTCGCGACATGGTTTGTTTTGTAGGCATACATAGCGACTGTTTTTTACTACCGCAATGAAATTTATTTTAGCTTTCACAGTTTTCTCATGATGGCACAAAGTCCAAATTTGCATAAAACGGTTTTAATTATTCACGTTGAAGAGCAATAAATGACGGGCTACGCCAACAGAACTATAATAGCCGCGAAGAATTATTTTTTATTTAACAAAATTATTGAATTTAAAATAAAAAATTGCCAATTTTCTACAAATGTACTGTGTCAATCAGAAAACCTTACTGAGCCACCACAAATCAGTGATTATCGGGTAGAACCCTAAATCATTGATAGTTAAAAATTACCTATCTCTGGGGGCCCCTGATTTTCGCGAAAAGAATTTTGCCTCACACCGTTTCGGTGCCTTACGTGCACATCTGCAGTTCTGCTTCGTGGCCATTGATTGGATATTTTAACTCTACCGAGCCTTGGGATTCTACCAGAAAATGACAGACGTGCGATGTTGCAGGAACGTTATTATAATTGGCTCAGTCAAATAAGACACGGCTCTTCACATAGACACGCTGTCAACAACCATGAGGCAGAATTGCAGATGTACACGTAAGGCACTGAAAAAAAGACTGGGGCAAAATTCTTTTCGCGAAAAACAGGGGTCCCTAACTATTCCGTTATCACTAGAGATCAGGACATTTCGTTTTACTATCTGACAGGAGACTGGGCTCCAAATTAATGTGTGTTTGTCTGATTCCTTCTGTTGGCTGACAGTTTATGTTACACGGCTGAAGGACTTTTTCAAACCACTGCACACCGTCCTGAGATAAAGGTGATATGAAGACCCGGGTACAATTACGTCACGTTAATGACTGTGTTCGTGTGAGTATAGGCCTGACGCCAAACCATAAAGTGACATTTGTACTTTTCCGCCACAGAGCATAAAGCTGAGTCAACTCAGTACAAAACCTTTTCCGCGACAATTTTCGGTACCTAGAAACAGGAGGCGAAAATGTAAGTGGAAGTGTCGTACAATGACGCTTTTCATACAGAACGTAAGTTAAAATATTTCAAATAAATAAACGCGCTCCGTCATACTCAAAAGCTTCCATATTTATTGTAAAGTTTAGAAATAGCCTACGTATGTGACGGCACCGGAGAAATTCACGGGTTCGCTAACTAGTAGGTTAGCCTCCAACTATATGTATGTACTCAAGGCAGACAACGCCTGTTCGTTGGCTGCTAGCTGACATAGTGATACCACATGACTGAGCCTGCATTTGCTTGCTTCTTAATTATTGGCCTAGCGCCCTTTAAATAAGCGCTAAATGCTTAAGTTTCACCGATTTACAGTTGTTTGAGTCCTAGTTTGTACCCAAAGAAAACGTTGGTATACTGTACTTCATTTAAGTTTGGTAAATTTTGACAGCAACTCATGGGCAATAATTACTGATATTTTATGATTTGTGGCACAATACAAGACATATTTAGTTCTAAAATGTGCCATAAATGTCCATTTCACCATTTATAATGCAAAATTTGTCTTGCATTGTGCCATAAATCACAAAATATTAGAAATTATTGCCCATAAGTAGCTGTTAAGTTTTACCAAACAGAGTATACATGTGGTACACTAAGGAAAATAGCAAGAAGTAAACTCGAGTAGTTGGTACTACTGATCAACAAGATGAGCTGACCGACTGCTGCTCGTAATCAATATAACACATGCACAGCGGTAAGGTAGTGGACTTTTGAGTCTCATAGACAACGAGGTCATTACAGACGGTGATACACAACTTGGTAGAATGACATGAGCTGGGAGAGGAGTTAACCATCCATGGCTTTTGTTAAGGCCATGCTCCCATGTTTCTCCTGTTTTATAAATAATTATTTTTCAAAGCTTAAACGATAGCACATATCACAAATCTGTTAGGCAGTTATGTTATAAATGGATTTTTCCGTGATAGTTATTTTTTTTTCAAGTTATACGAATTTGTTTAAACAAAGTCAGTTAACGAGAATTGAGTTATTTACATAATTAGCTAAAACCACAGTATTTCCTGTTTTGCAAAAATTAGCAAACATAAAATTTCAAAACAGATTTTTTATATTTGCTCTCATTTAGGTTGAAGAAAATAATTATCGCGAAAAAAAAATGAAGAAACAGGGGCGCATCGCCTTAAGACTGTTCAAGACAAGTGGATATCAGCACTCTCTCATTTTCTTATGAGACTCGGAATATGTGCTCTGAATCATGTAAGTAGACAGCTAAAGCGGTCGCGGACACGGTATAAATGACAGTGAGCGCTCGCCGCGCGCTTCAGTCTGAGGAAGGTCGTAGAAGGGTGAGGTTATGTCGCTTGAGCTCTCCACCCACATAAGAAAGGCGAGCGTCAGAAATCGTCGCGCCGAAGAAGGGGACGCGCACTCGTTACTGCACACATATACCACACTGAGTCGACAGTCGCATTGCTATAAACTTGGTATCGTTGTAATCACGATGAATGCTGCTATTGGTCAAAATCAAAATATTTGAATGAAATAAAACGGTATCCGTTTTTAGTGCATCTAAGATTTCGCTAATTTTCGACACTAAAAACCTTATTTTCAGCAATATTTGAAAAATTCGAAGATGATTCCTTTAATGTTTTAGTAATTTTTGTCTATTAGGCCGCGACACATAATCTTAGAGTAAATTATTTCACTTTAGTAAGTCTGATAGTTTTCCTTAGTTGTATGCGCCCGTAGTCATACATATTTTGACTTTGACATGCTGTTATTTGAATACTATGCATGCTGTAAAATTTTCTATAAGAGGAATATGCAGTCTGAAGTGACGTCTACAAAACTGACATAATTTCATACTCAAACAAAATTATTAATTTCACACTTTAACGGCCTTAAGGAACCTTCCTAGCATTCCTGGAGCGACTTCGGGAAACCATGGAAAACCGGAACAGAGGATTGAACCCATGTCATCCCGAATGCGAGTCCGAAGTGTTACCGTTGTGCCACCTCGCTCGATTGCACAGTGCAAGAGAACCGATGTAGAGAGACTGTGATTACCTCGTTTCCGTACCGCCGACGAAGCACACGCTAGTGTGTAACAGTTGTCACGAGGTGTAGGTGCTGATGTTTGACAGAGGATGTTTGTTAGCGGATGTATACATAGTGGTGATTGGTACGACTTCACACTGGTTTCGTCTGGTCACGCACGCGAGGACTGGCACTCCTACGTTGCGAGGGACCGCGGCAAACATGCTCGGATCATCTCGGAAGTGTACTGTATCGGTGTGTTTCTGAAGCCTTTGATGCCCTTCCTGTTGGGGGATACCGTAAGGACAAACCAAATTTGGGTTATTATTTGGGGACAAACTAAACCTCACTGCCAAAAAAAAACCCGAGCACAGACTGTGTTTTATCGCTAAAGCTACGAACTTTTTCGCGAAAAGAATTTTTTCCCAGTTTGCCACCATGTGCCTTACGTGCACATATGTAATTCTGCTTCATAGTAAATGATAGGTAGGGACCCCTGATTTCCTCAAAAAGAATTTTGTACCACTTTATTTCAGTGACTTACGTACACATCTGCAGTTCTACTTCATAGTTATTGGCAGCGTGTCTTTGTGAAGCGATGTCTTTCAGTTGATTTCGCCAATCACAATAACGTTACTACAACGTTTGCCAGAAAAACCCCAAGACACGTCAGAGCTAAGACGTCCAATCACTGATTATGAAGTAGAACTGCAGATGTGCACTAAGTCACGGCAAAATTCTTTTCGCGAAGATTAGGGGTCCTTAGTGATAGGACGTGTATTAAATCTCATGTACTTTGGGGTTCTACCAAAAATCAGAGACGAGTGGTGTTGCGGTAACCATATTGTGCAGTCAAATGAGAAACGTCACTTCATAAAGACACGCTGCCAATGACGATGTAAGATAGCTGCAGATGCACGTAATACACTGAAACGAAGTGGGGCAAAATTCTTTTCACGAAAAGTTCGTGACCCTGGAAAAGTGAAGAGATTTTGGTCAGCATTTAACACCTAGGTCTTTACAGCTGGTGAGGAGTGACATGTGAGTATAAAGCAGCGGCGGAATGAAGGGGCGGGAGAAACGGAAGATTCCTAAGAAAACCCGCCTACCAGCTGCATTGTCCTGCAGGATCCCCACATGCGAAAATCCAGGGAACGATCTCGCCGAAAATGTAACCATGATCGCCTTGGTGGGAGGCTAGTACTCTAGCCACTGCGCCAACCGCACCCCCTCGAGGTCCTAGTAATCGCTGTTGAAGAGGTCGGGTAGTCTACCGTGGAGCTTTCAATTATTGGTCGGAAGAATTATCAGCTGCCGGTAATGACACTGTCGGCCAACAGAACACGATGAGGGTAATTATAGCCCATCGGAGTCTATCTAGTCGTCTGCCAGAAAATAACGCCAATATTGCATATATCTAGGAATACGCATTCAATCTATGCTTCGTCAGGTTTTAGCATGAAGTTGGTATGTTAAGTTTGTCCGTACCGTAAACAGAAGCGACTAGAACCCAATCCAAATTTTTGTTTTAACATCCTTTAGATAGGAACATTTCAAATTGTATATGATTTGATTATTTTTACTTTTATTTTTTTTGACTCATGGATTTTATACAGTGAGGTCATTGGATACGTAACTTGTTTTGCTACACGTCTATTATTCGTCCGTATCTAACGAACACAGAACCAATTCAGTATTAAACTGTTAAGTACAGGAGTTTAAAGTCTAGCCTGTCTCGATATTTATTCGCGGAATTTTCTGGTTCTTACTACCCTCAATAGCTAATTACAATGGAAAATCGCAAGTCTCTCTCGTGCTACCGTGTTTTACACAACAGTATAGGGGCATGCATCTTGCATGATTGGAGGGTGATAATGCAGTCGTTTAAGAAGGAGTGTTAGAAAATGTTGTTGTATTTTCAGTTTTTGAGCCATAAAAAATATTCTAATTGTGTAATCAAAATTTTCTCTTCCACAAAGCATAGGATATATTTTGGTACACTGCTTGGCATTAATAATAATTAGGGACACCAATTTTTGGTGAAAATATTTCTGCATCATTTTGCTTCAGTGCGTCGCGTGCGCATCTGCGGCTCTGCTTCATAGTCAATGATTGGCTGAATTTAACTATCAAGTGTCTTAACGCTTAACTGTAAGTCACGGATGTGTCTTATTCGCAGTAACCTTATTCTGACTGGTTGGGTTAAATGAGCAGAGACGTGCAAAATTCGCGTTATTTTCTGACAGCTGACTAGACCAAGTGACTATAGGCGCTTTCGACGTCTCCCGCTGGCCGATATTGTCATGCCTAGCCGCGGAGAATGCTTACGCGGCAGAAGGGCAAATCTCTGTAAAGACGTAACACACGTAAATGACAACACATAAAAGTTCGTGGCCAATTGTGTTGCAGATTATGCTCTGCCATGTATAGGAAAGTGAAGTTTAGTCTGATACCAAATGATAACGCGATTTTGCATGTCTCTACAAATGAGAAACGGCGTTACGTAAACACACTCTGCCAATAACAAACAGGCAGAACTGCAGAGGTGTAGCTAAGATATTGAAACAAGATGATGTAGAAATATTTTCGCAAAAATCAGGACTCTCTACTAATAATAAAATCTTTCATTCATTCATTTGTCAGGCAGAATCATTGCAAAAGATTTATAGGTTAACTTTAAAGAATTTTCTTGCAATGATTCTGCATGACAAATTAATGAAATATTCCATTTCTATTTATGTCAATCAGTTTATCAAAAATATATCCTATGTTTTGTCGAAGAGAAAATTTTGACAATACAATTTGAATAAATGTTATGGCTCAAAAACAGAAAACACAATAACATTGTGTAACACTCTTCCATAAAGATGAAACACAAATATTCTGTAGCGAAACATCAGAGTTATCATTGGTATATTCGAATCCTTCTCAACTGGCAGCCAGCGGGCCAGATGCGCTGCCCGTAGACATATTTCTGCTGGCCCACCATAAATGTCAGAAATCAGGTGGAAAACTTTGTTTTCAATAATTCCAAGGAAATTTGTTAAATAATAGTTTATTCAACATAATGATTTCATTTTGTATGTTAACCTGAAATGAAGTTCAGTTAAATAATCTAATATTTTTCTACTTTTGCCCCCCTCCCCCTCGCCCGGAGGTAAATTTAATCGAGAATATCTGGCCTAGTCATAACGAGATACACCATCCACGAAAAGAATATCAGATATGGACGTGTTATGTTCAACCCAAACAAGTCAACTTTTCCCGCGATAAAGCGGTTTACCTAGCAATTGCTGCTAGGGTGCCGCAGTGGTCGTGTCGTTTAGGGCGAAAAATGCACACACAGCGACTCATATGGCAAGCCCACGTTTATATGTTTCGTACTTTTTAATTTCCAATATCTTGTAAAAATATAATTTTAAATTGGATAACCACGTGATAATTCAGTGTACAAATCTTGACAGAGAACTGAGACTGAGAAAAGTAGCACAACAGTAAAATGTTGGCCTCGCATTCGGGAGGCTCCAGGTTAGATTGATAAGGAGCCATAACCTTAAAAATATTTTACTTTCACAAGAAAAGTCTTTGAAAACTCAGTTGCCAAAGAAATTCTTACTGAATGCTATAAAGGTTTTCCTGGTAAAACAAACAAATTACCGTATATGTCTGTAATTTAACAAGGTATAGCCTTGTATTTGTACTTGCAACTGGTTAAATTAAATATGAACAACTTATTTGAAAAGTAAACGTTAAATACATAGTTAATCGTGTAATTATCTTGAGTAAAAAAAATAGTGGACACCAGAGAATCGAACCTACGTCCTTCAAAATGTTAATCGCACAATTTACCACTAGATTAACTCTTCTTACAAGGCCCGCTCGTTTATATATTTACCAATTCATAGACCGTTATTTTTACTAATGTGTATTTCATTCCAGAAAATATATATTAGCGGTTATAAAAACACGTGATTTTGGTTGACTAGAGCGATTTCCTAAGTATTTCAAATAGGAACTCCTTTTAACGTTTGTAGATAAATAATTTAAAAGAAAATCCTAGCCATTCCACAAAGGTTCGTAAAAATACTAAGAAATTAGTTATCCCACTTACAAAAAAATTAGAATGTGATGCCCTAGATTTCTCCTAGAGATATAAAGAAATGCTATGGAAAACTGAAATGAGGATCGCCGTGAATCAGTCCTCTTGAATGAGTGTTCACTGTTATACAACCGCGCCATAGCAACTGAGACATAAAATATGTAAACTTAGACTGCGGTCACATGGGACGCACAGCTACTTCACTTAAACGTGTGAAGCTTGTGTAGAGGTTGCACTAGTTCCAAACAAGTTGCGGTTGTATTCGCTTCTTGCACAAAGTAAACTAGTTTTGTAAGTATAATTACGAACTTCACTCCCGAGCTGCTATACCATATCCCGTTTCGATGTAAACTAGCTGTTTTAATGTTCACTGTGACACTTTGAACTTGTTGAATTAAGTAATCCTTCGCGTATAAATTGCTTGTTTTCGTAATACAAACACTGCAAACTTCTTGGAAGTTCGTTCATTTTGAGTTTCATGATTTTTTAGGTTAGAAATTCCATTCACTACGTTCATTCGATTTAAGCCTACAGCACAATGAACATTGACTTAACACATACATAGTTATTGTGATAAGAATACTGTAAACATAAAAACCCAAACTACGAGGGCGTGTTACAATGGTGCTTTGTAATAATAGGTAGTTATTGTTGTGGAGAAATTTGTGTCGATATAGTTAAGGGCACGTAGAAAATAAATGAAACCTTATATTTACATTTTAAAATAATATTGTAGCAATTTAATTGGCTTTTATAACAATGCATACATAATTATTTTCGTTTCTCTTGTGTCAGTTATGTATATTCAAAAAATGCATTACTTTCTCTATACATAATCAAAGTTATGTAAGTCGTTTTACTTAAAAAAAAAGTATAGCACGAACTATATATTCTCTGCTAATTTAGTATTTAGTGAAACAACGTAATATCGCTCTTAGGGCTTCTGATTGGCCGAAATTCTACATAGTATTAGTATGAAGCAAAAGCTGAACCAGATGAAACTTTCCTTATTACTAAAACTTTCCTTGTGTATGTGATTCACGCTACGTACGATCGTAACCAGCACGACTGAATTACATGCAAGTTAACAAATGTGTTCAATACAGTGTATATGTATATGTTTATGTCAATTGTAACTCAGCCTTTATATGTGTAATTTTGAAAATTTGTTTGGTTTTAAACTCAATTAAATATGGCTGACAAACTTGTTCAACTTAAATGTGATTAGCGTGTGACGCTTCGATCTCTTCTGCGTCAAAATATGCTGTTTTTAGTAGAGGAAATACCCTCGGAGGGAATAATATTTGCTCCGTAAACATCTGTTTAATAAAATAATAACATTTGTGTGGGGAAGGTACTCGAGGGCAAGGCATCATCACACCCAGAGTACTACATCCTTAATGAAAGCAAGATTCGTAAAACCATCACATATGTGTTTTGAAAATTGTTATTATTATGCCGTGTATATGTATATATATATATATATATATATATATATATATATATATATATATATATATTCAATATTTATATTCCATAGCAAAAAAAATATCCGAAATTTATATGTAACGGTTATACGATATCTTCTCCCTTTCAGGATTAAAACATTATAATAATCTTAAAATACTTCAACAGGAGCCAGTTACCTTAAGTATTGATAGAGCTACTAATGTTTAGTCAAACATTTAGAGTCAATTTTTTTTTCAACGCCTTATGTTCACACGTGAAACTCTGCTTCGTGGTCAGAGATGGAATGTTTTTAACTGTCAGCGTCTCGGGGTTCTACCCGCTAATCACAGACGTGTAGTGTCGTAGTAATCTTGTTCTGATTGGCACAGACAAATGAGCTGCGCCTCGTCATTAGGGACCTAAAAATTTGTGTTTCCTTTTAGACTCAAGCTAAGACTCCAACAAACTTAAATTCGTGCAACTTAAGCAACTGGCTCTTGACTAAATTGACAACTCTGTGAGGGCGCTGAACCAATGATAAATAAGCAAGTAATTGAGTAGTCCAGTTCCAAAACTATCCTTGTCCATCATCAAGGAATAGTGAGTTCTGAACAGTTTCGTGTAGCTTTTAAATATGCGCTAAAGTTGACGTGATGATAGTTACCAAAACTCGCCTTATTCGAAACAGACACACTTTGAAAAAACTGTTTTGGCCATGTCACAACTGGGGTTGCAAATCAGTTTTTCGCGATTTGCTCAGTTTTAAATGAAAGTGGACAAGGGGAATTTTGGAACAGGACTACTCAATTGCAGGATCAGTTGTGTGGTACTACTGAGTCAGCGAGCAACCGACGAGCAGTTTTTTGTCTGCGGGCCTACGGGCCAGTGAACCCCAGTGGCGGTTCGTGGGTTGTTGCCAGGTGGGGCTGCATATAGTCGGAACTGTACACTATTGGTGAACGCGCCGTAGACCAATGACCATGAAATATTTGCTGGCTACTAGATCTTTTGTGACCACTCAGTAGTAAGGGGCACCTGTACATCAGCGTGTCAGTGGCTGTCGAGTCAACCAGCGCACAACACTGTACATCTCTTGGCAACTGCAACCCTACCTGGCAACAACCCACGAGCCGCCACTGGTGAACCCACGAATTTTTCCTGTCTCTACTCATCATTCGACCAATAACCATGAAGCAGAGCTGTAGATATTTATGTAAGGCATTGAAACAAGTCGGCGAAAAAAACTTTTCACCAAAACCCATATGGATCTAAGTAAGGTTAATAGATATGCGTTTAAAGTTTGTCAAGGGACAATCTCCGCCGCTTGTTGACTGATATTCGTAAGATGTGTAAACGGACCAATCACAGAGCTTTAGTGAATTTAAAGGTACAGGAAGATGATAATTTAAAAGTCAGAATTGGCTTGTTTTTCATTTGAAAATGAAATGACTTCTCTATTTGGCAAGCCTAGTTAAATTTAAATTTACTACGGTCTCGTATGTTATAAGACCAGTATGTTAGCGATAGCAGGGTAAGTAGCGGCAGCAATTTTTCCTTTGCAAAACTTTCCGACAAGAAAGCACATTTCCTTTCTAACCTGTAATATAATTAACATTACTCTATGTGTTAGGCAGCTCAGGAGCATTAAGATAACACCGTGTAAGATCAGCAGACATCCTGTTAGCAACCTAGACAGACGTAGTGAAGGAGGTGTAGAGGACTGACCTGCATCACAGCGGGGGCCACCACGGCCGAGAGCACACTGGCAGCGAGGCGAGGCTGGAGGCTCGGAGATACAAGATCCTGCTGGACCACAGTCTAGAGCACAAGGCGCCGGACTGGACCTCGCTACACCCAGGCTCTCTGTCGTCTGGCGCTCACCCCAGCTGCTCGGTACCTTCTGCTCCAGGTTGGGGCTCAGTGTCGTCACGAACTGCACTTTCCTCTCCACCTGCTGTATGCCGTTACCGCCGTCCAGCTCCGCCGAGAAGGACGCGTCCTTCTGGTACAGGATGTCCTCGTCCTCGTCTCCTAGGGGCTCCGTCGTCGCGTTCATCCCTGGCACACCAACACGAGCATTTCAACTCATCCCGACAAAACCAAGACAACATACAAATATACTTATCTTTGAATGATTTTTTTAATGGGGGTGCACAAAAAATTAAGCGATTTTTTTATATACTTCATTGCTGGAGACCCAAAAAAATTCGCGGGTTCACTGACCTGAAAGCTAGCCTCCGAGAATATATATGTTCGGAAGCAGGCAGCAGCGGCCCATTGGTTGCTCGCTGACACAGTGATACTACATTATTAGGCCTGCAGTTATTAGCTTCTATATAATTGGCTCAGCTCTCTTTCTAAAGTGCCAAATAAGTCAACAGCCAGTTGAAAACGTCACACAAACTTACAATTGTGTATATTCCAGATTACACCCTAAATAAATTGCCAATGTTTAGGTCCCTAGTCATTGCTAGTAATTAGAGCACTGAGTCACTGTAAAAATTAATTTGTTAACTTTACATACCGATGTATAGGCCTGTAAAGAAAGTGTGTTTGGTAAAATTTCTTCCTCGACATAAATGGTAGAGCTCCTATACATGTTTAGGGAACAGTCGAACATATTCTAGTGGTAACAGGTAGGTATAGAACAGCCCAGACTGTGTACGGGTTTATAAATTTCACAAATAATTAGGAAGATTTTTATAGTGTAGAAAAATCATTTTCTTTTCCACACTTCCTATTGATAGAAGTATACCGGATCCATACCGGGCAATGATGTGACCTTCGAATCCTATTTGAAATGAGAGAGTGCGACAATGGCTATATCTAGCAAGAAAATTAACTGTTATTTTCACTCCAGTGTTTTCTGTCATGCAGTTCAACAGGGAAAGTCTCATTCCAAAGATCAATGTTTTTATTTGCAATACACTACGAAGATTTTCCTGGCGTTATTTTACTATCAATGACTAGAAAAAATATACAATCTTAATATTAGCTTCCATTGAACCCACAATGTCGGGCCAAAATTGTGATACTACACGCAGAAATCAATGTTATTAAATATCGTCACTGCATTACATTACGTCGAAGTTTTGTTTCAATTTCGTGCGTCTAATACCATAATGAAAATACGATACGATTTTATACGTAAATGTGTATAACCTGTGTTTAATACTTTTCAAGTAGGTAATTAAGAACTTCTGACATCTGTGAAGGAGATTGTTGAGCTACGTGTTGTTGGAATATGCATCCCTCGACGGAGGTCCACACAGCTGTTGCGAACATCTTAAACTTTGTAGCTCCGTTGTTTGAGAGCAATACGCATAATGAACCAGACGGAAGGAGTCTCCCATATCCTCCAGAATTGCTTACGTGACGTAAATGAGAAGTACTACAAACAGAAACAGTACTTACAGTGTTTGCTCCGTTTCTGCCTTACCTTCTGCATATATGTACGTCCGTATATGCTGTGACTCTGGTTCAAATAGCGAGACTCTATTTGTGAAACCAACAATTTTTAAAGTTGAAGCTGAAATCATTACAGTAGTATGTTCTTGCAAATAAAAATGCACAACTTTTAATTCAAATTAACGTGTGATGTAATATTAAGAAATGAAAACAAATTCACGTAGACATGCCGTGAGGTGTAATCCAGATCTGATTTTTCAACTCAACCAGCCCTTCTCGATGTACTGCTTCCATTGTCACCCGGCGATGATGAGTTATCAGCCCGGAGGCTGGTTTGAACTTCAGGGAGAACAACTGCGGCGCGACTAGGCGAGGATGATACAACGGTGGTTCGTCATTGTATTCTGCAGGATGGAGATGATTGGACAACACAACACCCAGCCCTGAACCTGGGGAGGTAACTGTATATTTTCCTCCCCCGCCAGGAGTCGAACCCGGGACCCTTGACCCACCGGCCACTTAGTCAAGCGGCCGGTCTCACTGCCACTATGACTAATTACTGTATGAATGTCTTCCTTTGCACAAGTATATTGTTCGGCTTCGTTCGAACTTAGTAAAGTTTTGAAAGTTACTGTTTTATGTCGACGTGACATTCTACCACTAACATAAATCGTTTACAGCTCACTGACAATAAGCAGCCATAGTATACTTAACAATTTTCAACTGCTCCTTATTGATAAACTTTTACGCGTCGTTTAAGAAGGCACTGGTGAAACTAGGTACGCGGAATCACTCTTAAAATAAAATATTTTGGGTAGAAATTCCTGCTTTAAAAGTTCCATGAAATTAATTTCGTTTACACATTTCCTTCACGGCACTTCCCTTCACGTCATTGCGTTTTTCACATATGTACTGTAGATAAAAATGTTTAATATTATTTATTCATGTTACATGCCTTTACATGGCATGCCCTCCCTCACACACAGTACGGAATACATAGACAGGCAGCCTTTGTGAAAATAAAACAGCAGTGATATATACACGACGTGAAAAATAATGGCTTATCGTAGCACAGGGTTCTGTACAGAAGTAAAAACTGACAGGGAAATAAATTGTCAACTTTTAACTACGGCAAATGTTTAGTTGCAGCGGCCGACCTCTTAATCGCAAGTTTGGATGAGTGAAGTTGGCCACATTGTGGACGTATTTTGCGTGTTAGAGTCCTAGAAGTGAGATCCGTTAAGCATGCCAGTGTACCCTATCATAGCCTCTAAGAGAAAGTCACGTAAATGGTGTACAATATTCGTTCCAATATAGCACCTTAATGAAACATCCTTAGGTGATGCTATTATTTTATGACATATTAGTACAGATGAAATGGTATAGTACACGCTTATAACTTTTTTAAGATATTGTTAACCTGAAAAGGACTAAAAAAAAACATCCACATTCCGTATTTACGACCACGAGATGAACTTTAAAGATTGACAAAGGATATGGAATGGTATGTACACATGAAACGTTCTTTGGCTGGTATTCCTAAGCAGACATCACTCACGTCCGTTGAGCTGTTTTGAATCAATGTATACCGGCTGAAGCTGTACACATCGCTCGGCGGCCCGTGTAGGTGGCGCATCAGCGGTGTTGTAGCGTGTCACTAGTGTTTTTTACGCGAAACCGTTAAACGTATTTATATTACGTTTATCTGCAAATACAGAACACACTTAAAACTACGCCTCCGTAATTTTTTAAATTCAGCACACTTGTTATAAACACGATTTTTGGGCCTCTCAAAATGACTAAAAACGGCTTTTCCGGACTGCTGTAACTCCGAAAATACCCCCTGCAACCGTAAAGTGCAAAATTAGAACCACGCTTTGACATTTACTCCATGTTATCCAAAAAATAAATATTTTAGGGTAACCGCTTAAAGTCCCATAAGAAAAGAAACTACAACGATAACCGTGCAAGTCAGTTTGACGCAATGTGAATAGAGGCGGTATGCTTCCTGTTGAGCGTAGTACTGTAGTTCTTATCGCTCCGCTGTCGCCACGCGTCAAACGCGGAAATTTTAAACCGCCACAGACTACCCGTAATTGCCACACTTCTGAACATTGCTGGCCGGACCGAAGCAAGGGTGTGTGAAGTCGCCTGAGGATTTATGACACTGTAACTTGCTAAGAACAACAGCATTGCAGGTAGACGCGATTCCAGGGGCGATCTAACAACTGCGCTTACAGCTAAGGCTCTTGTAACTGTTGCGAACGTGTCAGTTACAAGGTAAGCAAACACTGATAACTGCTTTGCAGAGGTTCTGCACAGCTCACTTTGAAAACTCATTGCCACATACGCGCCTCGTCTGGTGTGTATAGTGAATGCCGGCAGAGATGTGCCAGATGGCCAATATTATCACAAGACCCACATGAAAAAACATATACACATATGTAGGGACGGGAAAATTTCGCGAATGCAAAGACCTGTATGTCAGATTTCATTGTCCTATGCATACACAAGCTCCGTATATTCGTTCATTACATATTGTACATTACATATTGTCTGCTGCTCTAGTGAGTAGAAGCTACTGGACAAATGGCCGAGACTTGAGTTTGCGTAGGACAATGGATTATCACGTGCATGTCATTGATTTCGCGAAATTTTCCTGCCCTTACATTTAAGTCGTTCGGAATAAGGTCAGCACTAAAAATTTAACTTTTAAAAAATATCGCTAGCCGTTACTGCATATAATTCACGTCTTACTGCTTGTACGGTTGGAAGCGAAATTACCCACTGAAAGGATTGTCTTGAAAGCTCGTAGGGCTTATACAAGTTGTCGCATGAGTAATGACTGTGGTTGTTTTGGCATAAAGGCAAAAAAACTTGAATATCACAATGCAGTGTTTTAAAATTTAAAATGTATTCTGGATCAATGGCAACGAAATGCTTTTTGTTCTACAGCTAATAAATTCAACATTGACGCTTGCGTGCTCTTTCTTTATAAGCATCGCTAAATGTTTCGGTATCCTATGAACACTTTAATTAAGGTGGGATAGTATAATTTCCAAACTAACCGACCTGTCGGTATTGTAAGTAGTTAATTTTATCTCGCATAGATAGAACAATACAATACTTAAAAAATCGACGACTGTTGACATTAACAAGGTCCTTTTTCTCGGGATTCAACTACGATCTTTTTCCGCCCGTGAAGACGCATTCAAGTGAAAAAGATGCGAGCTGTTTCAAGGCACTTAGAACTTTGCTTTTACCAAGTCGCAACTTTTCAATCCAGCAGGTTCCTGAACTCCGCGTGACCCACAAACTCGCAGCAAAATAAAAGGGTGAACAGGAGTTAACGTGAAAGTGTTGGCATTATTTTAATCTCATGGCGGTAAGTGGAATTTATTTTACTTCTTGATGGCTACTACGTCACATTACGGCGAGGCACAAGGGGAGAATAATATGAACGAAATATAAAAATTTCTCAAAAAAATAAAAATAAAATAACACGTAACCGTTAATGAGGAGAAAAAAAATATTACAACCAGGTTAGGCACTACCACCGGAAGAATTCATTGTAAAAATAATATACAGGTAATGACACGAAATAAGAAATAAAAATGTTCAGATAGCTTCTCCATGCTTGAAGTTATTCTTGCGTACGTCCAAGTTTCTCAACTTTCAAAGTCAATATTTTTATACCGATGTCGTGAAATTTATATTTTTGTTTGTAACACAAGTAGTGTAGTATAGTTCCTTCTATTGCAGGAGCCTAGGAGCGGGATCCGGGATCTGTTCAGCATGTGTCTCGTAATTATTTGTGTACGGTCTACCCACCATCTTGGTTAATGTCTGTTGACTTGATACCTAGCTACCCTCATTGGCTCCACCTTCTATCTTTTTTTTTTAATTAGTTTTATTGTTGTCCTCTAGATAG
>PNEQ01085568.1:0-22640 GCA_003012365.1 Medauroidea extradentata | reverse complement strand
TCCTTTCTACGTGCCCTTTCAAAGGCCGTACACTGAAAAAAATACTTATTAGTCACTGCAAAATATTTTGTTAAAATGGACCTTACCAAATTTTTTTGTAGAGGTTACAAAATTTTTTTGTAGTCACTGCAAAACTTTATTGGGGACAGCAAAATTTTTTTGTGGTCACTACAAAACAATTTGGTAAAGTCCGTTTTAACAAAATATTTTGCAGTGACTAATAAGTATTTTTTTCAGTGTATGGTTTAGAGATGAGAAATACTCCCTGCAAATAAAACTGTTTTCTGCGTGCAGGGATTAGAATTTTGGTTCGTGAATAATCACTCAATATTATTGTGTTGTCTTATAGGCTTCTGCCATCATCTTGAACGCATCCAGTTTAATTGCGTTCGGATCCCCAGGGCTTCCCGGTTCCTTCGCTCTCCCGTGGTTTTCCGAAATCTCTCCAGGTGAATTCTGCGAGGGTTCCTTGATAAAGGTTACGGCCGATCCCTTTCCTGGTCATGTCGTTGTCTTATGTGCCGCCGTCTCTTATGAACTCGCTGTCGAAGAGACCTAAAGTCAATTTACTTTCATCGAGATCAAACCTGATGATGAGCAATGAATGAAATAGAGAAAAATGTCTATATACCTTGGTGTCAGTGTTTTTCTTACGGTTACACATTTGTAGAAAGACGAGATAAAATGTAGCGTACAGATGTATTTGTCGTAACTATCGCGTGCATACCGTGTTTCTGTTTAAACTGCATGATAAAACTAAACGCGCTCTTTCGAAGGTAACGTTTCCTTGAGGTAGCTAAACAGGTTTCAGCCGGGTGGTTTTTACGCGTGCCGTCTCTTCCTAGAAACATTACTTAGCACCAAGACTGTCGCGACCTAGTTCTGGTTTAGTTTTCTTGGATAAAGTAGTTTTCTGAGAAGATACAAGACAACCTGGACAGTTCAACTGCCTCTCATTCGGAAGGTCGTGTCTCCGATCTCGAAAGACTTTCCCGAATGAAAGGTGTTGGTTCACAATTAGTTTTACTAGCCTATTTTAGGCAAATGTGATTTCCTTAAGGACGTTACCTACCTATGAGCATGATACAAGCAAGGATAGGGATATACATATTAAATAATATTCAGTGTGACTCAGTACCTGTCGAATCTATGTATATGCCACCACTGACTATGTGTTCATCACATGGCTAGAAGATCGTTTAGGTTTTTTTTTTTTTTTTTTTTAATACCCTGAAACTATCAGCAGGTAAGTATTTTCAATTTCAAAAACACTCAAAAACACGATATCATAACTTATTTCCTGTATTTTGAGTCATGTACAAATATTCTTGTTTTTGCGTAAAATGATTCTTGTCCGAAGGTGATTTTAAGAATAGCTGAGCACCACTGAATATAATTGACATGTAAATCCTTATTTTTGCTCACGACGAGGATCTCGGTTAGGCAGCGGCCTTAAATAACTACAGGCAAATTACGAGATAGTTCCTTGGTACAAGTCATGGCCACTTTCGTTTTGTCCCTGAATTTATTCGAGTCACTGAGTTACTTAATGACCCCACTGTGTATATAAAATTAAGTTGATTTACCTACCGCTTACTTATGCTTTCGGCACAATTTCTTACATATAAACTTACACACTTGTCACTAGTCCACTAGCATGTGGCTTTTGGCCTTTATATGTTAATGATTTTCAGGTTGTAAACCCACGAATGACGGGTATTTAGTAACTAAATAGAAGTATGCCTAGAAGGTATTGGAAGAGCAAAACAGGCTTTGTGTGAAACCTTAATACGGTGTTTTCACCGGTTGTGGAGAAAGTTGTTGTCAATTCGACAGCGAGCCTGACCTTGGTCAACGTTGTTGACGTACGGGTCGTCGCCCGAGCAAACGGCTCTTCCGGACATTTAACTGTGCGGCGTCTCTTCTGACTCAATCAAGGTCGATTGTCGTGTTTGCGATGCGTCATCTGTGCCCAAGATGCGTGCACGCTAGTAGTGTAGGAAGTAAACCTAGACCAACTCTCTGGCACGTCGAAAGACAAGTATCCTACAGATAGCTCAAGAAATTAAGACCACCGCCGTCATTTAGGCAATAATTCCGGGTTAGCAGAAGTTCTGCCATTTGCCACACCACTAGGGCCTATAGGTCGTTCGGGATAAAGTGAGCACTAAAAATTTTACCTTCGAAAAATGTCACTGCCTGTTACTTCATATAATTCAACATAAACTATGGTTAACTTACTGCTTGTATGGTTGGCAGCGAAATTACGCAATACAGTTCCGTGTATTTTCATATTTATGTACAACAATACCTAAACAAAATCAACCGAAATATACATAATTTAATTTTATATAATTACTAACTGCCCCGGCAAACGTTGTTTTGTCACATAAATAAATTAAAATTATTTACTAAACAATAGCACTTATGAGTATAAAAACTAGATAAAAATCTATTCGCAGACCTACCAAATGTATATATACAATCGGTTAAGCCGTTTTGGAGGAGTATGGAAACAAACACTGTGACACGAGAATTTTATATATTAGAAGATTAAACTTTTTTTCATCAAACTATGTAGGGACCTACACCCTGCACAATTGATCTTAACCGCGTAAACATCAAGGGACGTGTCCAGAGAGGTTACACATGTCCCATCGTTAGCCGTTGCGTGCGGAAAGATACGAATTGTGTGAAAATATAACTTTAGCAGGGCTTTTTTTGAGTGTTCACTTTATTCCGAACCACCTATATCAATCATCTGTTTCCCTAAAATTTCGCGCCCTTCCTAGTGCTATTAAGTGGTAGTATACTGGATATTTAAGTTCGACAGGTACTGAGACACATTGTAACATAGTGCAATTTCCTATGGTGGTGAAATATCCAGCAACCCAGCGGAGGAGTATTCTATCGCGGATTTCATATCTCAAATTCTCTCGTGATCATGTGTAGGTTGGGACAGAAAATTTTGCAGTAACATCGCTTAAGAGTAGGTGGAAGAATTGCGAAAACCTTTTCTGTTAGCGTTCTTTTCAAAACAGCGGACTGTCGTGTGCCTTGTATGATTCGACGTCGCGTCGGTTATGTGAAACGGAAGATAAGAGAAGTGGTTTCGAAAAAATATTTTTTAACGCAGATTAATATATATATATATATATATATATATATATATATATATATATATATATATATATATAGGCCTATATAAAATTCATTCTTACAGTTTTACATATCATCGTTTGTGTCTGAATTTTTTTTCTGTTGCAATACACCAAACGGATTTTTAGATTTGTACCCCTGAAATATTACATATTTTGTTGTGAAAATAAGCCAAAATGAAGCAAATTAATTTTTGCTAGCAAACGGTACAGTATTTTATAAAATGATCTGACAAAATTGTGTATTGTATGACTGTACACAGTCTCAAATTATTTTATAAGCATTTAGCTAAAAAATATTTGAGTTATTTGAAATTGTTTAAAATAACTGAAAGATCATGGCCTTAACAACAAGGTCTTAGGAACCGATGAAGGTGAAGTGAGGTGAAGGGACAGCACAACAGCCATGTCCGAGCCAGGATTCGAACTCAGGACCTCTCGCACCGTAGACCGGCACCCAACCGAAAGATACACGGTTTAACTGTTTGCAGACAAGTGACAGACGTTCAGTCGTAGTGCACTAGAATTAGCATTGGCTAAGTCAAACAGGACTTCGCCAGTAAGGAAAGATTAGAGTAAACAATATATTACATTAAAACTGAACTGTCCCTGTGATAAATCACCATCCGCATACAGGGATGTGTATATTTTAAAGCTTATCTGTCCGTTGGGTACTGTCCCAGTCAAAAGTGAGTATCACCCCAGATCCGGTTGGACGGGACTCTTTGTCATAGTTTACTTGCAGGTTTGGTATTGGTTCGGAAGTTCTCCAATGTGTGCCTGACCAATTGACAATCAATTGTATTCGTGCAAGAAATATACGTAATATTGGATTCTAGTATGTCCTGAAATTAAATTTTATATTTTTCATGTCTGTTGGTAAGGTGCTTTACGTCTCGTTGAAAGCCTTGAAACGATTTCGGGAAACCATGGAAATCCGAAGCCAGGATAGCAGAAGCCGGGGATCGAACCCGGGTCCTGCCGAATAAGGGTCCAACGTGTAATCGTTGCGCCGCCTTGCCCGGTCCCGTCGATATGGACGGCCTGTGAAGAGTAAGTACAAACATTTCGGCGCAAGAAATCCTAGTCGAAGCCCAGGTATGGCATTGGCGCGAGTTCAGTTTGTAGTATTTTCTAATGGTTATTTCATTATGTAGTCACCGCACCGTTAGCACGAGAGGGATTAGAGAGAGAGAGAGAGAGAGAGAGAGAGAGAGAGAGAGTCGTTAATAAACACCAAGGAAATACAAATTTAGTAGCAGTTAAAGCCGCCTGTCGTCCCTCCCTCTCCCTTTTCCGGCTTAGGCAAATGACCGGAAATTCCTAGTTGGGCTTCTAGAAGCCGTAGAGGGGGATACGGGCTGGATACTGCGTGCGCGTCAACTGCACACATTGCGAGCGATTCTCTCTGCACTTGCCGTGTGCCCAGAGGAGTCACATCACGGTAACCCACGGACTGTTGTTTTACTCCTATAAGTATTATGGTAAACATTTAAACATGATGTACCAAACGTGATGGTAAAAGATCTGCATTGGTCTGTAGGACCCGGGGTCGATTCTTAACCTGGCCATCGTGATTGTTTTTCCCAGTTTTTGACACTCTCCTCTCTTCCCAGGCAAATACCGGTATGATTCTATGAAGGGGAACACAGGTCGCCATCTTGTTTTAGTTTAATTTCAGATTTAACTTTGATTTCATGCTAACTTTCCTTCGTTAGGCTACGGTAGGTCGTATACGAACCCAGATTTCGGTGAAAAGATTTTCCCACCAACTTGTTTCAGTGCCTTACGTGACATTTGCACCTCTGCTTCCTGGTTATTGGTTGTGTTCCTTTGTACAGAGGGTCCGCGGTGGCCTAATGGTCAGACCATTCTCCTCCCACCAAGGCGATCCGGGTTCGATTCCCGGCGGGGTCGAACCCGGATTTTCGCATGTGGAAATCGTGCCGGACGATGTCACTGGTCGGCGGGTTTTCTCAGGGATCTCCCGTTTCCCCCGGTCCATTCAATCCTGCACTGCTCCATATTCACTTAACGTCACCACTCACCAGCGCTGAAGAGCTCGATGTTAAGCGCTGACCAAAATCTCTCGCTCACTCATTCTTTGTACAGAGATGTCTCTTTCGACTGTGCCAACCATAACAAGGGTGCTGCGGCACCACACGTCTGTGATTTTCGGTAGAACTAAGACACTTCGACGCCTATAAGTGCGGGAGCAGTAAGGGCTACTTATCACACGCAACACGCCTCACTCTGGCCTCTAGGCGCAAGTCACTGAACTGGCTTCTTGCCGATAGCTCTGAGAGACATTCAGTGGTGGCTATGTAATTTAGTAAAGTAAATGGGAATGTAGTATTGTATACGCCTATACATCTTTCTGCGCCAAGCTTTCATACCTACAACGGCAGTCCGAACAGGCAGTTAGTTGTTTTGGAGGGCTTATAAACAGTGTTTTAATGAGCGTGTAGTTTTAACAATGGCATTCCGTCGTTATCCTATGTGAGTGTTGTTTTTTTTCGTACATTAACACAATGGGAATATATTCGTAACAAAACGTTGGCACACGTTGGGCAAACGGCGACCTTATGAGCTAATCACAATTAATTCACTTGGATCGAGTAAGTGCAATAAAGAGGCCATAGGACGCAGGCAGGGTAATCACGAGTTGACGTCAATGGCATCAATAGGGCGTGGTACATAATTCAACGCTAAAAGCATTTATCTATAACTTTAGGTTTCTTGAAACCAATTAGCGAAAATTAAATAATAGCAATCCTAGACAATAGTTTCAGCCAACGTTTTAAACAAAATTATTTCCAGTGTTACGAACTTCTGAGGCACAATCTCTGACGCCGGAACCTCGAACATTTAACTGCAACGCAAGAGATCACGCGTAACGAATGAGTAATTTTGGGTACATATTTACTCATAAAGTTGGCAAATACCATTATCTAGGATTGTCATTGAGTATTTTATCCATATTGGCTTCGAAACAAGGTAGAAATCAAATTATGTTTTCAGCGTTTATTTATCTACCGCTCACTCGTAAGGAGTGCGCGTGACCGCGGGCGGGCACGGCGATCCCCAGGGCGTGTTGTTGAGCCAACCCCCGCAGCTCTTACTTCTTGCACAACCACGACCTCAATTGCCCCATATTCCCTTGCACCTGTGCACACAGCTCTCTTGCGCTCGACTGCTGTACCTGCAGTAACACATTGCATATGTGCACTGGCCAAGGTCAACCGATCACGTTTCGAAATTTTCTAAATTGGCAAGAACAAATTAAACACTGTATTACGGCCTGAAGCGTTTTTGTTGATTTCGTGCCTCTTAAAAAACAAAAGCATGATACCTATATGAGAGTTGTAGACGCGAACATCGGTGGGAGGGGAGACTATTGTCGTATCACACGCGTGGGCGATTCTTCTGACTGGCCAGACAGATCCGCGCTCCGTAAATGTTGTGGTACTGCGTTTACGTTTTCGTGATGTGACTTTTTCTTTATCGTGCAGTGTATTTGGAAATGTGAAACCCCTTTGAATTTCCGAAATGTTTTTGTAGGCAAAGAATACTGAATATCCCGTAGACTTTAAAGATAATTGGAAACAAAATTCCTAATAGGTCGTTATATCTTTTATCAAACTGTCTGATAACGTGCAAGATTATTTTTTTAGTACCGTGACGTTCGGAGAATATCTCAAAGTTAAGTGTTTCGAGCTACCATTGACGTTGTGTCGAGATTTTTTTTTTATTTTTAAGTAAAAATATTACGTATCTTGGTATCGTTGACAATTTCAACCAAACGTTATATGTAGAGACCTTCGCGTATTCTTTTAGGCGCAAGCTAGATTTCCATTACATTAAACATAAATTGTCCGTAAAACTGCAATTTGATTAGTCGGTTGTACTTTAAATGTTCAATATTTTGAACTTTACTACAGTATCAACCACCGGAAATGAGTTGAAATGCTTTCGTGATCAACACCAACCACTGCAACACCAACAGTCCTCCCAACACCAACAACCACCATCAGTTGTGCCAGAGGTTTTATTCTTCAATAGGAATAGAGAGATGAAAGGTGTTGGGTAACTAGGTCACTGGTCTTAGTGCAGATGTGGTCGGCGCGAAAGTGTAGTGATGTCTGGGGCGGACGACAGCTGCGCGGCGACATGTAGCGAACACAGTGCAAGCCGCCCGGCACAACAGCTGTTGGTGGGGTTGTCGACCTCCGTCTCCCTCAGGGGGAGGCTGCATCCCAGGCCCGACAACCTGCGTCCTGTCTGCCGCGGTGTTGCCAACCGCCTGGCTGCACGTATTTTGCGCATCCGTGGCCGAGAAAAGCGGAAGTGACTAGGGCGACCCAAGCATACCACATACTACAGGATATTTAAATAGGCCCCGTGAAAAAAATTGCATGTAAAGTAATGTGTGTGTGAGAAAATGCATTCCAATGCGACTATACCATATAGCTGCTGGAACTATCCGCCTAAGTACTCTACGAAAGTTCGTAACTTACATTCGACTGTCTGAGTCATTGCTAATGATATATCTTTTAGATCTAAACTATTTTCTGCATTTAGTAGACTGTAATATTTCTAAAAGGAAAAAAAAAATATGTTTTAGAGTGTTTGTTGATAAACGAAACACTTCTTTAAATAGTTCTCAGGGTTTCTAAAATGATATAAAATATACTATAGCAATGTGGGACTCACCGAAATGAACAAAAAAAGTCTGGAAGAAACAGAAAAAAAAAAAACTCTGCATAAACTAGGTTATCTTAATTAAAAAATAATTACCATCCGATACAAAACAATCAGTAGCGCATATTGTTCTTTAATATATTTACGTTTTTATTACAAAATGGACGCAAATTCCAGTGGTGGTTGGATCCATATTACGTCTTTCTGTCTGCTATTTAAACTGTGGCGGACGAAGGCTACATACTACTTCCTTAGCACATTTTGAAATTATTTGTAACACATGAAATAAGCTAAAGTTTCTTCAGTTCTGGTGGTGTTTTTTCCTTCCTAAGAGAATGTGGCAGTACTTTTAAAAAAATTTCTTATCCGATTATGTAAAAAATAGCAACATGCCTCGGTAAGGCAGCGTCAGTCATCTCTCTACGTCAATTAACGTATGGATCGTAGAAGTGAGTTTGTTTCCACGAATATCATCTCGGACGTGGGAATGCAGCGCAAGCAGGGACGGCAGAAATTTCGATGCCCGGCAGTGGTTTGTCCAGGTGGTGGTGAGGGGGCAGGGGGCCTTCCCCACACCAATTTACCTTTTGTGTACAGTTT
Source organism: Medauroidea extradentata (assembly GCA_003012365.1). NCBI lineage: Eukaryota > Metazoa > Arthropoda > Insecta > Phasmatodea > Phasmatidae > Medauroidea > Medauroidea extradentata. Next base: position 14,181 of record PNEQ01085568.1, on the reverse strand, counting down.
ATTCTCAAAATATTATTATTTTTAAGAGATATATTCAATTTTGTGTGCATGAAACGACTTAAATAGCACAATTTTTCACCTTAAATACAATTTTTTTTCGGGAGAGAAGCCCCTTGAATTGCACGGTACACGTGGGATTTTTGAGGCCCCGTTTCTCTGCTGTCCACTTACCACGTGCAGGTGTCAGTATAGGATTATGCCACTCCCCCCCCCCCCTTCATCACGTGGCCCCGTACAGATGTAGCTTTTTGACACTCTTGTCGCCAGCGCTAAGTGCAAGCATAATTTTTTACTATGCAAATTACAATTATGGCCGCGAACTTATCGCGGAAATAATTTAGCCCCAGTATGTTTCAGTGGCTTGCGTGCACATCTGCAGTTCTGCTCCATAGTCGGTGACTGGATGTTTTAACTCTTGCGTGTGTGGAGGTTCTATCAGCAAACCACAGACTGCGATGTTGCTGCGATATTCTTCTGATTGGCGCAGTCTTATGACACAAGTTACTTCACAAAGACCTTGAATCAGAGCTGCATATGTGCACGTATGGTCCTGAAACAAACATGGGATAAAATTATTTTCGCCTAATAGTTCATGGTCCTAGCTATAATATAAATTTAACATTTATTATTTTTTTTTTTGCGATTTCGGTGAGTTTTAAGGAAACGGTCCTACGAATGTTGGTACATGAGGAAAATTTTACCTACTTATTTATATCAGCATAACCTGGTATATTTTTCGAAAGTATGTGTGTGAATGTGTGCGTGCTTACTTGCGTATGATTGCCAAGCGTATTATAAAAAAGTGTAATTGTTGACACGACATTATTATTATTATTATATTTGCATATAAGAATATTCACGTTAAAATTGCCTCTCAGCCGATCACCGGCTTCATTATTTTTATGGGCAAGAAAATTTTGATCTGTAGACGGAGATGTGAGGATCATGTACGCTAGTGTAAATCTGTAAGATACACATACAATTAGGGAAATTATCGTTGGTAGTACTGGAACACTGGACAGTTGCCAGTCCTGCGACCTCGCAATGTTATCTTACCGCGGGACCCTCGATGAATCAGCACAAGGGTACCCCTCTTGGCATTCATTCGTCGTCTGTATCGCCTGTGTTAGCAATCTGCGGCGTCGCCAAAGGAATAATCATCAGTTGTCGAAGAAAGATGGGCGACGGGACGTCCGCCGAGGTATTTCCGGTCGACGTGCTCGCACAGGAAGACTGGGAGCAGCTGTGCTTGTCTCTGTACGTGAGTCGTCCCAATTCCGCCAACACTCCAGAGATCCGCCACTCGTGTTATTTTTGGCCCGGATTATTCTCCGATCAAAAAGCCGCCATGTGGCCCGGCGTCCTAGTTCCTCTCTGCGCGATAGCAGGATGTGGGTTTGACTTCCGGTTGATGACATTCAGTTGGTTTTAATGTTGGCCTGAATGCTAGAGTGAAATACTGATCGTGATATAGTTCAAATCATATACAATGTTTGTGTCGGGTTATTAGCTTAGCGCACAGAGACGATTAAGGGGTATGGAAAGGTAAGATGCCGAGCGAATGTTCTGGAATTCTCAATTGTTGATAAAATCTGAACTAATCACAATTCGACGAAATTTTTTTTCGAATAGATATATTATTAGTGGACGACTATTTGTAAGCAATAGGCTGTATGTAGTATGCTTTGCTTTTGAGTAACAAATTAAAAACAGTTTTTAGAAAAAATAAGGGCTTGAAACCACAAGTGTCATAAAAATGGAAAACCTAAGTTTTTGTAATTTTTAACATGATAATATTCATGTCTCTCTAATAACTGACTTTCAAAAATATTCTCATTTTGGTTTGAAAATAATTGTATTATTTGAAAACCTCTCGTGCAGATGTTCTTTCAGTAACCTTGTTTTGAAATAAGAAAATACACGGAACTACGTGTGGTAATCCGTTGTCAACCATACAAGCAATCATGTAACTCGTGTAAATGTCGACTTGTATACAACAACGTCTAAAGATTTTTTTGATGATTAAATTTTTAGTGCTATTTTAACCCAAATGACATATAAACATCTCGTTGCCTTTACTTTCAACAGACACTCTGAAAAAAGAAACGAAGGAGGTGTTTAATTTGCGAATGGATACATCACATCTCAGAATGTTTATTTTTGTGACATTTGCCATAGTTGTCAGTAGAGTAATTGGGTTCTTAATGCCTTAAATGTAAACTGTTCAAGTGTTGTAAATCAGGTGACTAAGAGAAGTTCTAAAGGTGAATATAGGTGGCAGTAGAGCGTTTTACATATAGAGGTGATAGGAGTCGGCTATAGAGCCCGTAATTGCCCGCAATAGCACGTATATTAGATCTGAAACAAATAGTATATTGTTATTGCATACGCCAAAAGCCAAAAGATTGAACTACAGTTGCCAGTATGTATTTTTTCTTCTTCGCCTTCAGGAGACTGAGCCAAGGTCCAAAAAATGAAATTTTTTAGTAATTTTTACTATTTTTTTTCTCTACAATGAAATACGATAGGACTAAAGTAAAAAGTGACGTATATAGAAAAGTGTATTTTTTTATTTTATTCATATACCTTTCCTGGAAATAAACTATGTTCTCAGAACAGTTATTTACGTGCATATGTATATACACGCTAACATTGATTTTATGGAAAACTTCTTACTAGAGACGCCTTCAGCAGTGGCGGGATGCAAGACTAGAAACGAAATATTTCCGAGAAAACTGCCAGCAAACAGCAATGTCTACCACGTGCGAAAACAGGGACGACCCCACCGAGAATCGATCCCGGCACGAAGTGATTTACACAATATTCTAAAATGACGTACGGCCTGTTACATCCAAATACGTTATAAAATAACTAAACTGTTAACGCTGCTCTTTTGTTACATGACCAAATTGAACGCTGACATATTGCAACCGAAGATGGGGAATCTTGTACTTTAGTTGAGGTGGAGGAAACATTTTTTTTTCAACAAAAAGCCATTGGTGTAAGACATCTATGGACTGCAATATGGCGCCGTTGAATTTGCTAACGTATAGAGATATGCCGTGAGCATGGTCTTGTACGCCTTGGTTACGTCAGCGCCATGGTTTATAAACAACAGATGGTGAAATTTCGCGACTTCAATGACGTGCATGTAGAATCATCCTATGTATACTCAAGCCCCGAAATTTCACCATCTCTATAGGGCGGTTTACACAGGTAGAGTAACTAGGCCTAGTAACTAGAACAAATACTCTCCTGACTACTCTACTATCCTACACTTGGTAGAGTATCCGTCCACACGTGTGGTGTCAAAGTGGGATAGTTGAGGTACTAGGCCTAGTTACTCTACCCGTGTAAACCGCCCTTAACTAGCTCGTCAACTATACTCGCCCAGACTGCACACGTCCACACTGGTATAGTAACTGGGCGAGTGCGCCGCCAATTGGAAAATGCAGTGGTGGGGGAAGGCAAGTGGGCGAGTAGCTATCCACGTGTGCTATCTCCTCTACTCTCCCACCTACTATCTTTAGTACTATCTCAAGTACTATCCTACACCGTCCACACGAGCATAGTAGCCCGATTTTCTTTCTTGCCCCAGCTACTAGGCCTAGTTACTCTACCCGTGTACACCGCCCTTATGTATAAACGAATGTACTCGGGAGTGTGCGAGCTGTCGACTCTCTGCTGCGAGAGGAAACAAGCGCGCGGCAAGGCTGGGAACGTGTGCCAGCAGACTGCGGATGGCTTTCCGCCGCAAGTGCCGCGTTGGCGTGAAGAGCAGTTCTCGGAGAAGAGAGAGTAAACAAAGCACAGCTGGCGCCCACCTTCGTCAGTCTCCAAAGTTTATACCCCGTCGCGCGGCCGACTACGTTCCGCAAATGAAGTCGCTATGTTTACTTGATAGTTTTTCCCTGTATGTAAATCAGCTTTGTAACAATTCACCACCGTTTTATGAACTATGGCTAAGTTCCAGAGTCAATGTAAGTCTATTCAACGATGTTTTACTAACAGGGTGCAAGGAAATTTAACGCTCGTATTCAGTCCGTGATTGCTCGTGAAAGTGTAGGTCGACATTATACGGAACACTTTCATGCCAAAGTTAATATTAAATTAGATGTGAGCTCTTGGAAATAGTTTAGTAATAGCATTAAGGCAACGAACCAGAAAGTTCAAGGGGTTAAAGCAAAATTTCGTGGACAGTCTTAGTTGTTATTGAAAGTATTCTGTAAAGAAATCATCATTTATACATCTTACATTCATTAAAACAAGTGAGGCAACTCTTTAAATCCATACAAAGGTTTTGTCAGGGTTTGCTATCATTTCATGGTGTCTTTTTTTAGCAACACGTATAGAGTAATAGAAAACGTCGACTTGTTGAAAGTATCAAGAGTTCACAATTTACATGAAAAATACAACTGTTTCTGAGACAAAATTCCTGGCGTTTAGGCAAAAATGGCTATTTCCGCCTAGGAATTAGCTTGTAAATGCGACGTGATGCTCTCAAAAATAGCAGAACGTGATGCAGTTCTTTAAACGCTGTAGTAGAGTGAATGCCGCGTGACGTCATACCAGCGGCCGACTGCAGGTTGTGGTGGGGGAAAGATGCGCACGCGCATATCTTGTATTTTTCCTAGTACCAAGCCTGCCAATCACCCTTTACAGGCATTCATCTAGGACTGAATGTTACAGCAGTACCTGGAAAGTTTAGCTTACGTTAACCAGCATTGTCGGCGAGCTCTGAAAATATTCTGAGCGTCGTCGCCAGCGACTATAAATACCAGCGCACTGCGAGCAGCGTGAGAGTGAATGTGGTGTTTAGCCGGTGAATGTTCGCGACTGACTTGGCAGCGAGGGACGAGGCGGGACCAGCAGATCGAGGAGAGGCTACGCAGGTGTGAACGACGGTGACACTCTTGGTGTGAGTAAGTGTGATAGCGGACGAATAAGTTAGACTATAGCTGTGCATTGTGACACGTTTCTAGATAGAGGCTAATGCGATCGGAGGACTTAAGAGAGATAGACTTGTATTAGTAATTTAGACTTTTAGTTAGATTACCTGTATGTAATACCTGTAAATGTTTATTTAAAGAGGAAGACTCGCAAGTGTTGTGTACTCAACAATGTTTATAGAGAGATTGTAATAAATTAAGAAATTTAATTTAATTAATTTATTCAATTATCAAGCCCTTCATTCCAAACGAACCTGGCTGCGCCAAGGACAGCAAAGTTGTTAAAATATTTATTCGCTGCATCCATTTGTCTGCCACGGGGTAGAAGGAAGACGACAGACAGCACAAATCATGCTAGATTTCAACACATGTGTGAATGACAAGTATTTCAGTCCACGACGCGTGCGTGCACTGAAAAAAGAGTATAGTTGCAGCTACCATATTTATGTTAAAATAGGAACAACAAAACAGTTTGTTTGTTGGTACTACTCTGGACAGTTCCTTCAACAATCTGTTTTGTAGAAGAAACAAAGAGTCTTGTTGCATTTACAACCCAGATGGCTGGTAACTTCTACAAAACATATTGTTGAAGGAACGGTCCAGAGTAGTACCAACAACCAAACTGTTTTGTTGTCCCTATTTTAACACGAGTATGGTACCTGCAGCTATACTCTTTTTTTCAGTGTGGTAAAAATTAAATACAACTCGTACGCAATGATAAAAATGTATTCTAACATCGATATAATTAAAGAAAAACAGAATTTTCAAATTACACGTTAACAAAGTTTTCACCATTTTCTTTAGTGGGCGTATGGCAGGAACCATAAAATGCATGCCACTTATTGTTTTATAAATATGGTGTACGATATTAAAAAGCACCTTTCGAACGATATAAGTAAACTGTGCGAAGTGACTGTAATCAAAATTACGAAATCGTTTGTTTACGAGTATGTCGGCGGCGTTAACTTTGAAGAGGCTGTGACGTCTGTCCATCACAACGCTCTTCGGATAAGGCCTCACCAATGTCATAATTGTGCATTGTTTCCTTAAATATTGATACCGGAGGCAATCTTAATCGATTGTGTTTCAGGCTCATACATTATTTCTCTTGCGAAATAAATGTCAAGTTGACCTTAGATAAAATAGACAGAAAAATACACTGTACAAAAAACCAGCAAAGGGCCTATAGGCTGGGGTGATTGAGAGATTTTGGTCAGTGCGTAAAATCGAGGTGTTCAGCGCTGGTGAGGGGTGACATGAGGTATGGAGCAGCGCCAGAGTAAAGGGGCGAGGTAAACGGGAGAACCCCGAGAAGACCCGCCAAACAACGGCATCGTCCGGCACGATTCCCACATGCGAAAATCCGGGAATCGACCCCACCGGGAATCGAATCCGGATCGCCTTGGTGGTAGGCGAATGGTCTGGCATTAAGAAGTTTACCAAACATCTAGGAAGCAATACAGATAAGTTTGTACTACTAATACACCCGCAAAAGCGTCGATATTTTTATTGCCTATAAATGCCTATTAATTCCACGAACTAGTGCACTTATCTGTGGTAACGTACGTTACTATTTCGATGCTTCCTACGCTACTAAAACCCTTCCACCTTATTTCGCTCAGTATTCAGCATGACAGCATTGTTTTACGAAAGTAAATTACAGAGTTTAGTATCTGAAGAGAAGGAAAGAGCACCCATGCGTGGAATAGATTATATCTGAACACGTTGCATGTTTGCGTTGTTGTGACAAGTGCCTGTAAAAGCAGGTGACAAACTATGGCTATTACAATATTTAAATCTAAAGTTCCTGGTTCACTGGAGATAAGGAAAGAGAGATACATGACCGATGTAGTGCAACCCAAGCGCGTAAATATTTCAAAACCTATTTCACCTAAAGTCATTAAGATAAAAATAACGGACCTAATGCCATTTAGCCTAACTTCACTTTACCTAAGTTTCATTTGGCCTAAACTGTATTTGACCGAACCTAAATTTTGCCTAAAATTAATTTCGTCAGAGTCCTCTTGCCTTGAAAGTTATTTTGCTTAAATGCTTAAATGTCACTTGATCTAAAATCTATTGGCTTAAAATTCATCAATTCATTTGGCGTATGTCGTTTAGCCTAAACTGCACGTGGTCTAAAATGTATTTGGTTTTGACAGCTCCTACTTGAACTAATTTACTAGGTTGGGTGAATTTGACTTAAGTTTCAGGTTGGTCTAATCGTTACATTGCGTACACGTTTTTTTTAATCGAACACGGATTTGGCCTAAAATAAATGTAGTTCTATTGGCTTTAGGCCAAATGGAGATTCTTAGAGAAACTTCTTAAACATCTAGAGCTCTACCAGCTCTACCACAAGTTACGGCGACCCTACGAAAGTACGAAGTACGAGGAGACTTCCGAGTATTTAGTGTTAGAGGCTTTAGGAAACACCCTTGTTCATCAAGGAGTTCTTTACCTGCGCTTGAAATGTCTTGCAGCGAGTTTCGATTGTATCATTTTTAAGAAACTACTTGGCGTGCATTACTTTAGTTTATCTGCGAAAAAATCATAATTCTTCAAATATGTTTCAGTAAATTTAAGAAACTCGGCACGCTTATCAGAAACACGACTTTCTGGCCTCTCAAAATGACACAAAACTCCTTTTTCTGAAGACATATCTTGTAAGATACCAAACCGGATTAGAAAGCGAGGAAAATAGAAACGTGCTTTAGACACCATACGTCCCAACAAATATAAATATGGTATCCGCTTGAAATCTCGTTAGAAAAATAATAGTACATCACTGCACGCCAGTTGAGTGCCCGAGGCGTAGAGGTTCTACGGCATTACATACGACATCAAGTGGCACCCTTAGCATTCTTATAGATTTTGTGCATCACACACACTCAGCTTTATTTCTAGAGACACCTTAGTGCAAAAAAGAAAGGGGAGTTATGTGGACATTTCTTGAAGTAGTAAGTAACTTGCTCTGAAGAAAACTATCTTAGATGATCATGTTACAGCTTTTAAAACGCAGATATTCCGAAATCAAATGTGTCCACAACAAAAATAAAGTTTAGCATTGAACACATTAAAATTACTAGAGAATGTCATCAACGCCATATAACGCGTTTAACAAAAATGTTGCATTCGCCTGTGTGAGACTGTGAATCAGCGAAATCGGACGTTCAGTTCCGTAAATTTGCAGAGTAAAGGAATTGCGGTGATTTTTTTGTTCAGCAGAAAAAAACTGGAGTTACCCCACTTGCTGACAGGCGCACAAATTGCCAGCGTCTTTATACAATAAACAAGGGCTGTAAATCTTGTAACGCTACGGCCTGGTGTAAACAAACACACGTGGGTTCTTCATCTGTGACCTGTGAAAAAGAGGAATCGCGGGATGTTTTAGTTCGATAAACGCTTAGTGTTTGTGAGTACTGTTGTAAGTAAAAATTTCAGTTCGTGCGGTAGTGGGTCAAAGGTTTGGTAGCTTGTCACATTGCTACTTTAAAGTTTTGAAATATACGTGTATTTAAGTGATCGCTAGATAGCGGCTTACAATAACATGACCGTAGGAATGACGCACTAGTAAAACACATCAGATAAGTGTACAAAAGAACATAACAGAGGTGATGTTTATCTAAGGTATATAACATCTTATCTACTATACCTATCTAGTTAATATATCTGTATGAAATTGGGATATTTATTAATGGAAGTAATTTGTTATACATTTTATTTGCTTAGGTTATACTATAATAAAATTATATTAAAATAAATAATATATATTTTAATAATTAGTTAACATAAATAATTCTATATGAAATAAATATAACTTATATTCATATTAACATTTTCTATAAAAATGCTACTCTTCATGTCAGAAATAAACGTTTGCATGAAATCGATGTTAATAAGATGGGACTATAGCAACAAGTTTTCCTCATCTTCAGAAGCAACGAATCTGTACCATTCACGGCGGAAATGTATCGTCGTGTTTGTTCACGTTGCGCTCAAAGTAAAATTAAAAGAAGTGTATTTAACACGATAATTATGGGCTGTTCACGACGAAATGAGTACTTCTGAAGAACGCCTTGTCGAGAATAGTAATAAAAAAATTAATAACTCTTATCCTGAGTTGTAGCGTCCAGTTTCATGGTGAAGTAGCAGCTGCAGCTGTCACCTTATCTTCTTACTACTGTTGTGACTCAGCCTTGTACATTGAGACTGCATTGTTTTTCGAAACGTAGGGATGAGAAACGACTGTAAGGTGGTTACTACCTTTTAGAAGTCGATATTCTGTAACGGCTGTGAGGTGGTTACGACCTGGAAGCCAAGGTTCGTACAAAAGCCCGCGAAAGCCAGCATAACTTTTACTTATAAAAAATTGTGACGTCATACGTATACTATTAATTGCTTGCTCTGCGTTATTTATGTGTACGGTGTGGTGGAAATGAACAATTCGGCTAAGATATAAAAAAATACAAAGCGGAAAATAGTTATTTTAATAAAAAAACAGTTTTTTTAAAACTGTTTAAAGAGTATAAAGTAATTTAATCCTATGATAATAGGCCAGCTTGTAATAATTAAAAAAAAATTAACAAAAATAAGACCAACTTCAAAAAATGAACTTCGAAAAACAATGCACTAAAAAGTTAAAAATTATAAGTTATTTGTAAACTGCTTGGAATGCAATCGATTTATTAGGACAGTAATACACATTTATTGTTATTTTTGGATACCGTGCCAGCGAAGGTCAACAAACGTATAACGAAGTAGCGTATGCATGCATATAATTTAATGAAATTTAACGTTGACTGCAACTAAGCATTTCAGCATTTCTTAAGGGGCCCGCCTTGTTGCCATAAAATCACACTGCAGCGTGTTTGAAGAAAAAGTTTTACACCGAAACTAATACACGTGTGTTCACGCCGTTTGTCTACGAAAAGAACACATACTTAAGACGACTGCCATTAAGTAATTTCAAGACAACACACGTATTAGAAATCCCCTTTTAGGGCACGTCAAAATGGGTTAAAACGGGGTTTTCAGGCTGCTATAGCGGAAAATATATTAGCCGAATACATGTGAAACCACTTAAGGGTAGTGCATTGGACTTAGTGAAGTGATTACGTAAATAAAATAATAAGGTAACCAAAGTCCCATAGGAATTTTTTTTTTTTTTTCGCGAAGACTGTACGCCTTAAGCGTTGAGGCGACGCATCGTAGTATGGCCCATACGACGTCGCCCTTAGCACCATACCTCACTCACACAAACACATGTGCCACGAGGCGGGCCCCTTAATTGACACAAAGACAGCAGTCGCAGGGTATTGAACAGCACGGGGCGCAGAGGCGGGCGTATACGGCGAGGCATGGGAGGGCAGCACCTGGTTTAATTAGGCATTGCTACATTATCGAATTAACGTATATTTAAAAAAATCCAATTGTAGGAAATTTTTTAAAAGCTTGGCTGGCACAGACTCTAAAAATAGCGATTATTGTATGTTACTGTCCTAATAAAGTGATTGTATTCTGAGCAGTCTAAAAATAATGTAATTTATAGTTTACTTTAAGTGCATTTTTTCCAGGGTAGATTTTTTGAAGTCAGTGTTATTTTTTGTAAAACACTTTTATTTCTGTATTTTTTTTACGAAGTTCCGGAGCCTACCTTCCACATTCGTGCTGTTTGTCGTTAAGGAGTTTCGTTGTACCTTCGCTGTCCAAGTCAGTCCAGAACATCCTTAGGTACCAACCTAGTCTTGGATTGTCATAAACCTTCAAACGTCTTAATCACTATATATTTCGTATTTGTTCCTTCCCGTCGGGGTCGGTCCCCGGATTTTCGCACGTGGGAATCGTGCCGGACGATGCCGCTGGACGGCTGGTTTTCTCGGAGATCTCCCGTTTCCCACAATCTTTCAATACTGTGCCGCTCCATACTCACCTCATGTCACCCCTCACCAACATTAAAGACCTCTATGTTAAGCGCTGATCAAATTCTCTCACATATTCCTATTCGATTTTGAGGAGTTCCCTAGTGTATTTTCGAAATACAAGGTCCAATGCCATTATAATGAAAATGGGACTTACTTGTATTCCAACAAAAAAATAATAATAATAATTTTGCAAATCGGTTTTTAAGTGACTGAGTTCTGAGGTAACAAACACAAAAAAAATTCGAATTGATAATCTCCTCTTTTTTTTTTTTTTTTTTTTTTTTTTTTTTTAGTCAATTAGAAAGAAAAACGTGAGGTCCGGCCAACAGATAGTTCATACACGAATAGTTCATTCAAATCACTAACAATTTTATTACACTGAAAATTATGTAATGATATGAATCATAAATGCCATTGTCTGTTGCATGCATCCTACATTTTTCATTTCAAATCTTACAAGTATTTGATAGGATAAATTACGTTGTACCTTAACCCTAACAATGCGAGCCGAAAGTGTTATCGTTGCACCACGTCGCACGGTTGCCAACGTAAACGAAGTGGCAGTATACCCGGCAGTGTTGACGTTGAAATGCGCGAAGGTAAAGGCAGTGATTCCACCCATCTAAAGCCGTCTTCCAAAGTGTTGTCAACCGTGCAGTAGCTGTGCAACCGCCTGACTGCAGCTAGCCTGCGACCTTCCCGCCGCTACTAGAGACATGGCAACGTCGCCTTGGCGTCCCGCAGTCTTGCTAGCTCATCGTGGGCGGGGATTCCCCGAGACGAAGCTGCGTGCCTGCCTTGCTAGTTAATTGCAGAACGTGACTGTAAGCAGAGGTAAAGTCGGAGTTAGACGCTCGAGCTCTGTGAACTATCATACCCGCGTTTTCTCCGCCAGCATGAGGACTATACTGGCTTGAAATTTACCGTGTCTAAGGTACTCATGAAAATTCACTAGGGCCGCGTTCGAATTCACTGCAACGTGCCCTTGATCACTTCCCCTTGAGCCCTATGCCCTTGTTCCCTTCATGAAATAGGCTGCATTTTGTGAATTCGGACGTAAGGCACGATAAGGGTAAGTGGCTGGTCCCCTTAGCTGAAGTGGACATTCTAGGGTGCATATGTCCTTGCTGTGAATTCGAACAGCGGCGTGTGTGACGTCACACCCGCGATGCATTTTTCAAGGGGTTGAAACGTGGTAAAGGCCGTTAGACGGCCTAGGGTAGGGTAGGGCAGACAATATTTCAAGTACCAAATTTAATCCGAGTGAAATTTACCTGTGTTCGAAATTTCAACTGATGGCCTCTCGATCAACCATCAGAACTAGGATTATATTGGAAAACGTGTAAATAATGCGCGGCGGACGTAGCATTTAGCAAAATATTTATCATGTACGGAACTATTTTTATGGTGTCCCGCCATCTTAAAACCTTAAATAGTTAAAGCATTAGTTGCAGGTTTTCACCAAATCCTGGTGATCGATATAATCTGGTCTCGTGATTGAGCTGACCTACCCTACTCCAGCGAGTGTATTTTTGTAAGTGGCTTCAGTAACCAGTAGCTGTTTTCCATCCTCTGGCCACAACTCAAACGTTAGGTCCTAATCTTGTGTGTGTGTCTCTGATAGATAGGCACGGATCCAGCGATGATGAGTTTTAAAGGTTAGGGGGGGGGGTATATGAGCGAAGTAATATAAAAGAACATCTGATACGTAGCCTTTAGTTCTTTTCTATGTACATTCTAACCAAGACGTTATGTTTCCACTCACCCATACGGGAAGAATCAGCGATTAGGAAAGTTACACAAAATTAAATACATTTTCTGTGGCGTGAAGTCCTCTCGTCTTCCATGTCTATATTTTTTTTTTTTCAGATTTCGCGGGGGGAAGGGGATCGCTCGTACACTGTTAGAAAAAACTTCCGTGAAATTACGGAAAAGTACTGGCAAAAAATTATCCAGAAATCTTCGTAAAGTAACGGACACTCAGTTTTTCTTGATAACGGAACCCTCCGTAAAATAACGGACAATCCGTTTTCTGCAAAAAAAAAATTACGTTTCTGTAATCTGCTAGCACTCACTTTTCTATAAGTATCACATTTTCTTATTAGCTGTGTGTTATCGAGGTTCTGACGCACTATTTTAATAACCTGAAAAATTTTTCGAAGTTGCTGGGATTCGAACACACGACCTTATAATTGCCAGGCAGAATCTCTAACCATTTTTTTTTTTTAAATTTAGAAAATGTTTGGTGCAGTGGCGATGCGGAACATTCCGCATCATCACTGCACTAAACATTCCCACCTTTAATAATGTAATTTAATGTGAGTGACCCCAGTACTTTTCGTGAGACAATTTGTATAGTGACAATTTTTGAGACCCAAATGGACAAACACAAATTTTACACCCAGCCAGACCTGGGAATCGAACCCAGAACCCTCGCACCTAAGCCGGCCGCTCAACCAACTGAACCACAGCGACAATTTATCAGTAAATGAGTTCCATTCAGTGGTAAGATATCAACTCTATAGGCGACAAATTTTGTATTTGACATCCAGGGGGCCGATTAAATATCGCTTTTTATAGGTGCAACGCAAAATTTGCACCTGCGTTGCGTCTGGTTGTGCTGCATTGGAATTATATACTCATGTAATGCCATAGAAGAAGCATTTAACTTGCTCTGCACTTGCGTTGCTCTGCGTCGGTGCAAATTGCAGATGGCGATATGTAATCGGCCTCCAGAATTCATAGTGATTATTAATACCACTTTTTTGAGAAACACAATAAAATACGCTTTAAAATTGTAGAAACATAGTTTCTTGAATTAATGGAAAGTTACGGTCAAACATCCGTAAACTGGCAATACGGACAAATTTCCGTAAACTAAATATTACAGAAGCCACTTCCGTAAAATTACAGTACTTTTCTGTAAATATTTCCGTGAAAGTAGATAGGTTTGGTTCCTTCTGGGGCAGCGGCTGGCGGCTGAGGAGCTGAGGAGCCGCGGCCGCCATCTTGTTTCCGGTGGCCATCTTGTTTCCGGCCGCCATCTTGGATTACGTCACTTTCAAAATTTCCCAAAAATTAAAAAAAAATTTGCGACGCTTTTGTTGTTGTTATGCTCGTTCGCGACCCGCGTTTGGTTATGATAAGAGGTGTCGCTGCTCTGTCTCTTACGTGATTAATGCTGGATGATTGGGTTCGTATTCAGTAAAGTTGTAGTATGCCCGGCTAGCTTTAATTGAAATAAAATAACAAAGAAGTTTCTTTTTAAATCGGCCTAAGGGACTCACGCACTGCGGGTTGCGTCACGA
>PNEQ01085567.1:0-22646 GCA_003012365.1 Medauroidea extradentata | reverse complement strand
AAAGAATAAGATCGTGTAGTCCATGTTTACTACAACACTGCAACAACAATAGTTTCTTTCTCAATAATAATAAAACACACTTTTTTTTATCCATAGACAAATTAACCTTAGATGTTGAAATTCTTCACATCGTATCATAGTATTTAAAACCTGTAACGTGTCGAGATATTTCGATATATTACACTATGTTTCAGATATTCAACTCATAGACTATAGCAAATATGTTTGGTCGTATTTTAAGAAAAATTAGCACTTGCACAAGTGTGTGAATAAAGATTTGTATTTATCATCCCGACTCTATAAATCAGCGAGGCTATATACCGTCTGCACAGAGTGAGAGAAAGGCAGCTACAGTACAAAAAAAAATTTATTCACGCCGCTACATGATAGGCAGTATGTCGCAATTTTTAATGTAGATTGACTTAAAACAAAACTTAAATTCATATTAGTAAATAAACTTTTTGAAACCTCAATAAAATCAGTTTAAAAACAAATTCATTTCAGCAACTATTTACGTTTATAGCTTCAAGACACACTACGTAAAAAATATTGAAACTAACGTTTTAGCAACAGAGTAGAGATGCATCGATCTCTCCGATTAGTAATCATGTATTTTTCATTAGTAACGCAAAATACAAACGTGTTTGCTATTACATACCAATAATTCGTAATAATAGGCCAATTTTCTTGAATCACTTTCTTTAAAAATTTGCATTTTTTTATTTGTAACAAACTGAATATTTTTAGAATGTTAAATAAATTGTATGTATGCTGTACTTTCAATGTGATAACTGCTTCTTTTACTACTGAAGCCTCGATAATACTAGTATGAATACGTACATAACAAATAGCACAAAGTTAAAAATATTATATTTGCATTTCAATGAGTTACCGATACTTTTAAAAACATAGTACAGACATCAGATGAATTAGCTTTTGTGTATTTATTATTTATTATTATTGTTGAAAATGTGCCTTTAAGTAAATAAAAATATATATTTCCAGTTGTGTGTTGGTCTAAGCCTATTTTGTGGGAGAATCAACAATCTTAAAATACTTTTAAGAAAATAGCAGTTTTCAAAAACTATCTGTAGTGAAATTAAGGATGTTGCATATTTTTTCTATTTAATATATTTTATTTTGTACATTTTTTTATATTCGATAACGTATACCTTTGTATACAACCCAAAAATCAGTTATTGATAGCTGAAAACGTTATAATAAATACAAAATGTAGAGTAAAAATTAATGTCTTAAGTACTATGAAGACAAACCAAGGTATAATTCGTAGTCAGATCGTTGTGCTAGAACGGCGCGGCGCCGCGCGCCAGATATATTCTGTCTTCAACCTGCTGCCAAAAGAACAGTGATTCGCGAAACTCGCCAAGAATGGCATAACTATAAATTTTATACTATCCTTTTTGTTTCGTCCACTGACACCCCCCATCTATCTCTTAAAACCAAAAAGTTTCTCGCTTACTATATTTTACCCTGCATTTTCCAGTCAAAAATTTTCATGCCATCGTTAAACTTTTTTTTACATAGTAAATAACTGTCATAGAGAAAATTAATGGATAGCGTCATTGGCAGGACAGTTCATTAATACTCTGTAATTTTTTTAAAGTCGATTGACCGAACAGTTTTTGATTGGTGATGAGTTAGGTTTCTGCGATTTTTCTGGCGCGCGAGCATGACTTGGCTTGCGGTAGCTGCATAGGACCCAAAATGGCGGACGATTATACCTAGTCTTTATAGAGCCCTAGTAGGGGTAGAGTGGTGGCGTTACTTAAACCTGGGTGGTTATGCAACTAACCAGGCACTGCTACCACACGGGCCGCAGCGGTCAGGCGGCCGCACTGCTTGCCGTCCACATAGGCGAAGCGGGTTTGATACCCAGTGTACGTGTCACATGAGGATAATGTCACTGGTTTTGCGTGGAAAACCTCATCACCGTTAATATTTGTTTTATATTTACAAATTCCGCCAAGGATTAAATCCATGTTAGTTTGTGAAAACAAATGTGTCCTTTCATTGCCAAGTATCAAGTAAATTTCTGTTACCGTTCCAGGTGTCGGCACATCACAATGGCGCTGTTCCTAGTGTTGCTTTTCATCTCCTATAGACATAACTCGTAATATATAAAACCAATGTTTATTTGTATATAACGTGTTGCAACTGTTAGTATGATCTGAAATATATTTTTTTCTTGATTTTGATTATTTGTATAACCTGGATGAAAAATTTTGTGACGTATGTGAGATAAACATAAATAAACTGTTTACAAATAATTCAAACTTTAATTTGAGAGACAACCACCCAATTTTGTAAAGTGAAAGGTATTTGCAGTAAATCAGCTCCCACCGCCTGTACATTTTGGCATGACACGCAAGCTATTGATGTTCAGAATCACTCACATCTCTCGACTTCACTAATACCACACATGCAAGGGGAGTCCAGCGGGGTAAATGAGAAGGTACACGTGTGGTGTTTATTCACACCTTAACGCCTATAACAATGGATTGATGCAACGGCTCCAGTTTCCACACACAGTTCGCTGTGATGCACTATGTTTTGTCGGACACTTGGAAAGACTCCTCCCACGTCAGAAATGTTGCGTTATGTTTTTGCGATATCTTCAGCGGTTTCCGGTATGTTAACTACAACCGATACTGCACAGCCATTGTCGTGTGTTCGTAACGCTATTAGTATGCTGTTAAACTTTTAAATGTAAACCCTACTATATTTTCCATAAAGAATTGCCCCACAGAGATCGTCGGTCGAATTCAGACTCACGCCATAGTCGGAGTGACGCTACCGTGAAAATTGACTTTCACATTATTATTTTTTTTTTAATTTCAAAACGTTCTTGGTATCAAAAAGAGGAAACTTTGCAAGTGTCTTATAAATGACTTTACTTCATTCTGAATGAATTATTTTTATAATAGCATTGGCGCACCATTGTTGAAATTAGGGACCCAACTTTTTTCTGCTTATTTCTTCGAAAAGTTTCCCTGTAATTCATATTGTGCCACAGAACACGAAACAGGAGGGAAATATTAATTAATTAATAAAAGTGATCATTCAGTCAAAAATGACTAGAGTTAGTCGTTTTCGAGAAATTCGTATGTATAAATTACTATTGTAACGCCTGAAACATATGCAGCCGGTGGACCTTCCTTGTGAGGCACGTAACGAAACTGATAGGCGTGTTGCAATGACGTGGTTTCGACGGATTTTTCGTCGTAAGATTTGCAACGCAGATAGAGTAAATGTAGGTTGCACAGTACGGTAAAACGATTGCTCTCTGTGGGCAAGGAAACTGCAGTGTTAATATTAAATCACTAGTCTATTGCAATGTTAACCGAGTCTTACAAAATCGCACATCCATGTAACACCACTGATAATTGAATATGAATCGCTAATGTCGAACAGAAGGGAGTCCTAACCGCTACATAAAGTAAAAACTATCTAATAAGTGATGCTACAAAACATGTCAGTTGGTATGTAGGTAGTGAATAATGTATTTTCACTAGCAAACACTATCCCAACACCTAAAAAGGTTGCTACTGAATCACTAATGCAGATAATAAATATAATCGTCTGATATAACGGTTAGGTTATGTGATGCACTCGAGACTGTGACGCATTTAGCCGTGCATCAAAAAGTCGTGTACTGATGCGTGGATGTCAGCCACGCAGTTGAAAACGCATTCATTTTATGCGTGCACTTCCGGTCTCGTGCAGCTATGAATGATTGTGAATTTTCTACATTAAATTACGAACAGGGTGACGGGTAATCTGCCAATTGTTTTGTAAAAACTGAAATGTAATTACTGATACGCATACTGTACGTACTGTAATTTTAACTGATTACCACTGCAAAAATGTAACATTTTCAGAGTAGTTTTTTTTTTATTTCAAAGGTTTCCCAATTTTTGATATTTCAGAATATCCAAATTTATTCTTTCATGTTTACGTTACTGTTGTTGCAAGTCTAAAACAAATTAGGTTTTGCTGCTTGACTGGACTTGTAAATCTATGTAATGTAATTTATTAAATGACAAAGTTGATTGCATTTAAGTGTTGGGACAACTGTTATAAATTATTCGGTGTCTGCATACCAAATAACATGTTTTGTAACATCCCTTATAACATTTTCGCATCGCTGCGTGGGCCGGTTTTTTTTTAACGAATAGGACGCAGTCTCGCTCGAATATATCGATCAATTATCAGAGGGTTACCCGGATGTGCGATTTTGTTAAACTTAGTGAAGATTCCCATAAACTTGTAGTTTTATTTTAATACTGCAGTTTACTTGACAACAGAGAGCAACCTACTTTTACTTAATTTGCGTTACAGAGCTTATACAATAAATCCGTCTAAACCATATAATTACTACACGCTTATTAGTTGGGTTACTCGCCTTGCAACATAGTCTCAATGCTAGCATTTTTTTCCGGCGTTAGACTAAAATGCAGTACGTAATTGTACATGAGATTTTCTTGAAAAAGGCTAACTCTAGCAATTTTCGAAAAAAGACATTCACTTTTATTATCAACCTTTCCCGCCTGTTTAATGTTCTGTAGGACAATATGAATTACAATGAAGTGTTCCGAGGTTAGAAGCAATGGCGACCAATGGTATTATTTGACAAAATTACTTAGAATGAAACTAATTCGTTTATAAGACGCTGTAAAAGTTTTGTTTTTAATATCAAGTAGTTTTTGATATCTTAATAACAATGTAATTTGAAAGTCATTTTCATGGAGAACTACGCACACTTTACTTACATAAGAAACTAATTGAAATCAATTTTCCTCATATTGTTTTGTGAGCTATCAATGTTATGTCTAATGTTTTCTCTCCTAGTTGACAAACAATAATTTCATGTGATTCTTGTTGTATTTATTGATATCTTCCAAATAAACTTTAATATTTTAAAATTTTATTTTTTACTATACATTTGCTATACATTCTTAAGGAACTGTCCCAGTATTCTTGTAACGAAAACTATGAAAAACTGAGTACTAAACACCTGTAGCCTATAAATTAAGTCCAGTGTTACAGCTGAGCTGACTGTCTCAGTCGCAGTTTTCAGATGTAACATCAAGAAACATAAACAAGGAAAGTCAAAACAACTTACAACAAAAAACTGAAAGAAATATGCTTAGTTTCAAACCTGTATGGCTATGATTGGCCCTCCTTTCACGAATTGCAACTCTGCCAGAATTGGGAACAGTTTGTCGAAGTATTTCTTGACTCGTTCCAGATATTCTGGATTCGCTGTCCTCACTTCAAAGTTTTTCGCTCTCAGTAGCCAGCTATTATTATTTGAAAACAAAATAGAAACAGTTTTTACCTGTTGATAGGGAAATTTGTACACTTTGTAGATATATTTGAAGCTATTCAATTTATGATACCTTGAGATTGCTTGAAATTTACCGAACTTAAAGATATTTTTACACGTTAATTATTTGTATTTTTTTTTTTTACAGAACAAATGATCAGTGTTTATTTTTTTAACATTGTTAAACTAATACTGCATTAACATAAGACTTTTATGATTCTGTGTTATGTAAAACAACAAAATATTCTCTTTTCAGTAAGCATTCGTGATTTAATGAGGAATTTCGGCACTGTAATCATAATTTAATAAACTTATTTCTAAACAATACAACAATTAAATTTGTTATATTAAATTATTGTTAAATTATTTTTTTCAAAACAATTAAATTACTTAAGCCAAGCTACTAATATTTCTTTAAACAAGATGCTATAATAAAAATGTCGAAAACCTCAAAATAAACTTAAAGAACATTTAAACGTAGGTAAACCATTTATCGTATTGTCAATTTTTTCTTAACTTAGTGATATTTACATTAACAATAATGCCAGGAACGTAAAAAACTATTTTAAAATAATTACTTCAAGTAAAAATGTGAGGTTCAAGTTTTCTGTATTTTTTCATACAAGTTTTGAACTTACATTGTATGATGGTATTGTTCTGTATCTAAGCATGGTTGTTTAATACACTAGTACATAAGTAACAAGATTTATGAAATTTTATGTCGTTTTCAGGAATTTTAAGTTATAATTTTTGAAATAATCAAAGTAATTGAGCTAAGTTTAAGATTACATAGAATTTAACAATTGAATTTAAGAAAGTGTTAAACAGCTGTAGGGATTTCTAAATGCTTGTCGCCTCCTAGCATTGCACGTCAGATCGAATTTGCGCGGAGCCAAACGGAAGTATAGAATATTTTGTTTTTTGCCTGACAGGCGTGCAGCTCACGTAGGAAGAGGTTGAGAGTTTTGGGGAGGAGGGTGTTGAAGAATATTTAGGCTTAAATATATTGCTACAGTGCATCAAGCGAATGTGTGTAACTAATTTATGCAAAATAATTATTCTTTATACAAACATCTATTACAAACGGTGATAGACAAAAATGCTAGTTTCTGTTTATTTCTAGATATAGGTTATTTCATTTTCTGCAAATTTAACTAGCTTAGTTATGGATCTTTTAACTATTCAAATTTGCACAAAAATAAAATGGTTAACTAAATTAAAAAATACAGGCATTCCTAATTAGATATTTCTTTAGTGTAATAAGAAAACCTCATTATTCTGCATGAACTTTTCTGACATATATTTTCTTTACTAAAACAGTTTGAAATTATAGCTTAATCGCCCACATAAAAGAGAAAAAAAGTATTTTTAAAATTTGTCTAAGACAGTAATAATTGTTATATTGTCATAGTGGATTTTAAAAAGTCTACGGAATTTATTTTTCTGTTTATTTCGTGATACTACTGCACATTAATTGTTGTAATGTTACAAAAACTGTAAACAACCGCCAAAATTGAAATTGTGCTAGAACAGTCTTTGCAAATAGAAATTCATTTGCAAGAACTTATGGGTTCATTACGTCTTGAACATATACCTGGGCAATCCTCCGAACTCCCACTCGGCACAAGTGTATGGTCCAGGGCGTATCACAACCAGCAGGTCCTCTTCTTGTGCCGTCTTGAGGAACTTAGTTAAGTCCGCGAACTCCGACATGTCGTTGTTTCCATTTCCAAAGTCGTACACGTCTTTCTCCGGTTCGTGAATATTCCATGAGACGACACTATTAATAACAAATATCTTTAAGACCGTCTCACATGTTAATGGAATAAAACAAATAAGTTACTGAAAATCATTTTTTTACCTCATGGCAAATAGCGATGATCACCTCAGTTTTACACGTTTTTATTTATTTTTATATTTGTATCACATATTTATTTTCTTATTTTAAACATTAATTGTGAATAAATCTTCCTCCTAGAAAATTTTTGTATCTCTAGTAGTTTTTGCGAAGTGAGTCGTAATAGTCAAAATTTGCACTTTACGGTTTTATGTACGCCACTAAAACAAACTGACATAACAAACCGAAAAAATTCACAGTGTAGAACAATGTTGTAGGCTATGATTTGACATATATAAAATCATAAAATATTTTTGTGTTTTAAAAAAATTGTTGTAATGTTTAAGTTCTAATTTTACAATTCAGCATTTCTTATTAAAAACAAAAATTATTTTACTTTTTGTTTATATATATATGTCAAACAGTAGCCTATAACATTGCTCTACACTGTGAATTTTTTTCGGTTTGTTATGACAGTTTGTTTTAGTGGCGTACATAAAATCGTATAGAGCAAATTTTTGACGTTTACGACTTATTGCGCAAAAACTATGAGAGATACAAAAATTTCCAAAGAGGAAGATTTAGTCACAATTTATGTTTAAAATAATAAGATAAATATCTGGTACAAATTTAAAAATAAATAAAAACGTTGAAATCTGAGGTGAACCGCGCCCTTATGGCCTTGCTCTTTAGTTTTGCTGTGGTTTCAAAAATATTTGTTTTAACGTAAACTAAAACATATATAAAAATTAATTCTTACAATTTTAACACTTATATGTCATGTTTGTATCTGAAATTTTCTGTTGCAATACACGAAACAGATTTTTAGATTTTTGCCCCTGAAATGTCACATATTTTGTGATCAAAATATGCAAAAATTAAGCAAAATATTTTTTTGCTAGCAAACGGTACATTATTTTTAAAAACTCTCTGGCTAAATTGTGTATCATATAACTGTAAATAGTCTCAAAATTTTTTTAATCATTTGTTTAAAAAATTATCGAGTTATTTTGCAATTGTTTGAAATAAATGAAAGATCGTGGCCTTTACTAAATGCTAGCTTTAATTAATTTTCTCAAAAAAATGTTAATACATTTAGACATTTTTAAAGCGAATGAGTAAGCATTTTCATCCATGTTTGTATCGTCTTAACACACAGGTAAATAAACCAGAATAAAACACGAATACAGTAAAAATCAACGGATCTGTAACAACTATGTTTAAATTTCCAGAGATAGAATTCTGAAAAAAAATTAAAGTAAGTAGATATAACTACAATTTGGTGAAATTAGGATGGTTGAGTCACCACTATTATTGTTTGTTTTTTTTAAGAACATCAGTAGTGCAAGAGAGACATTTGAACGTACGGGCAGAACATGCAAATTTTGACTTTGGCGCACCGTTATGAGAAAACTAAGCTAGCTAAAATGGTTTCGTAAGAGAAAACTGCACTAACAAGTATCGTCTATAAAACTAACACTATTTCATATAAATATAAAATTATGACTTTATCGCACTTGAACATCCTTAAGGCTGAGTGCAGCTGGACCACCGCCTCCTCATCTTCTATACATTCCTGGCTCTAAGCTCTAGTACAATCAATTGGATAAAAGAACAGTTTCACTTCAGTATGATTGTTTTGTCCAGGATACGAAGACCACTTCATGGCAGTAATACGACAAGCAGAACTACCAACTCAGTAACGTTTTCGTAGTTTGCAATACATCAGTTCAGGTGGTATGTAACCGGAGTGTGATAACATTCATATCGGTATCACTTGTTTAAAGTAGTGCCCGTCAGATAAACCCATTATTTTGTGTCCTTATGTTGGACATAAATGCATTTTTCGTGTTAATCCAACATTGACTTCTGTTTTTGTCGTTATGTTTATGATGCAGGCATGGATTACTTCATTTTTGTTAACTTCCGAATCCTCGTAAGTGTTTCAGTTCTTAAGGGCCAGTGAAATTATTTTACATACAGCTGTGCCTATATCCAAACACAACCAAAAAGGTCATTTAAATTTATTTTTTGTCTCGGATTATTTAAGGTCTCTAGTAGGATAAGCAAATCTTCTAGTTCAAAGTATCAAACTGCAAGTTCAATAAGGCTGACACTTGCTTACTTACCACATACTTCATCACCTGTATGGACAGGAGGCTTAACTAACTGGCATATTTTGTTCGCTTCGGCTACACACCTGCACGCTATATGACTTTCAAACTGTGAATTAAAAAATAAATTAATAGTAAATAAACATTTTTGAAAACAAGAATTTATTTAAATGCTCTAATAAGTAGAAAATAAACAATAAATTAAATCAAATCCATCAATGTATTACATTACACAATGTATATGATATAAAAGCTTGTCGCGAGATTTATCTGTTTTATAAAAAACAATTTTTAGAATTACTTACGTTAAGATCAGATTTTGTGTTGTATTCTTGTTTGTCTGCACCGTTTAGCCAGGCAGTAGTACGCCATGTCCTTGGAGAGCTAAACGCGGACGTTATTTTATTCGTATTCTTCTCAGCAAACCCTTTCATTTGAATCCCATATCATGGAAGTGCATCAAAAATAAATAGTCCGCCATCTTGTGCGGTCCGCCATATTAGATATAGAATAACGTCACTTAGCTAATCACGCATTGTCTGTCATCCAAACTAAACGTGTATGCAAAATTTCAGCTCAATCTGTTAAGGATAACTGCTTTAAAATTAAGTTGTGAAATATAACCCGAACAAACATACAAACATTGTAAGTTAAATAAAAGCGTTTAAAAATATAGACTGCTTTAAAACTTCTATATGAAAAATTTTCCTGCAAACAATAAATTACTACCACTTCTATTGTATTAACAGATGTTCACGCCGAATAATATTGGCTCGAATATAAAATAAGCACATGTTGTTTGCATTAACTCCTAAAGCCAGTTGTTTCGTCAGGCAACATCTAGGGCGCACTTACGTTTCGACAGACAACTAGTTTGTACTTACGTCTCGACTGCAATGAACCCCATGGCTCGCAGCTTCCTCAGACGGTCCCGCCAGTATTCAGGATGTACTCGGAAGTAGTGTATTGTTCCACTCAGAATAGTCAGGCTCTTACCATTCAGCTCGAAGCCTGTAGACTTCGCCACTAGGCCTGACTTGATACCACCATTTGTAAAGTACTCGTAAACTGTTGGCAAGCTTGCGCATGCCACTGGAACAAAAACGGTTTTGCTATGATTACCTACTTGCTCGTCTTAAATTGTACATAAGAGTTCTTCGTGAACCGTCAGCATTTCAAGTCAATTAAATTATGTATAACTTCTGTTTTATATTGTGTTTGTATGTACACAAAGCTACTATGTGGTGTAAAATTGTAATTGGCTGGCTGTTTATAAACAAAACATAAACAACTTTCACTAATTTCGTGTGTGGGATTGCTGTAAGGAGGCTGGGTAGGTACAATAAAATATCAATGAAAAAGATTGCCGAAGTTTGTAGGAAACTAATAAATCTTTTTAAAAGAGCAAAGTTCTACATTTGTTCTTTAAAGCTTCAATTTTAAAATAAAAATAAGGAAAAAAGGAAAATTTAAATTTTTTTTAGCTACTGTGGATTTTATGATTTTTAGTATGTAGGCCCTACAGTACATTTTAAAGTAAATCAATAAAATTGATTAGGCAAATTATTAAATGTGTATTTCTGATGTCCATTACTTGTAGAAGAAATTTTAGTTTACCTAAGCATTTCTATCTTAAAGTCGAAGCAGCTAACATAAATACTGGTGTAAGTTGTTGTAAAGAATCAAATTATGTTTGTAATAACATTCACACTACCAACCTCGTGAAACAAACGACCAATCAAAATAAAATTGTGCGCAAATATAACAGATGTAATAGTCATAATGTATACATTTCCTAAATTGTTCGTGCAAAATAAGAGCGATTACATTTAATATATATATTTGATTCAGTTTGGCATTGCAAAAAAGTTAAACTAATTGAACAATACCGTGGTGTAAACCACCAAGAGTGTTCAACTTTACTGTTACATTTTACACAGAATATGCATGAACTCGCAAGTAAAAAGCAACATATGTGACTGTTATTTTGTACTTAATGTGTATGACACTTACCGTTTGCGACAACCACAAAAAGACACAGAAACCACAGCTTCATATTCGTAATTTTTCTGCCGACCAACGAAGTTCGTTAATTTACAGTCATATATATACGTGACTATTCAACAAACAACTCATGTATTGGGTAAGGACGATAGATAAATTAATAATCGTGGTATTTAAAGTACTTTGTTTACCTCGTCATTTAGACACTTGTGTGATAATTAATTTTTATCATATCATGCAATTCTAATATATTTTGTAACAATGGATATATTTAGGGTTTATCAGTTTGAGAGATAACTAAGCTATCAAAGAGATTTTTTTTTTCAAGTTAAAATGCAAACCGTTGAAATGCATGTTTATCAAAACGCACTACACTATTCAGAGAGTCATTGCTTAATATTAAGTGGTATTTTATCACGTATTTATATTAGGTATTGCTCAGTACCGCCATCATAAATACTCCAAGCAAGAAATTGCGTAAATAGCAATTTGCGAGCTGGCCAAGTTGACTTGCAGAAAAATCAGGCTGTTGTAATTAAGACTTGACTGACGTCACAACACAAGCAAAAATCAATCTCGAGAGGTCCATAAATCGCACTGCGAATACAGTTTGTGCTACAGTTGCCTTTGTCTAAATAACAGGAAATTATTTAATGTCAACTGAAATTCAAGATAAATTAAGACCATATATATATTTTTGCTAATTATAATACACATGATTGCTGTAAATATTTAAGTTGTCTCGTGGACAAATATTACTTCCGAAAATTCATAGGACATGCAGTAGGAAATACGTGCGTTTTCTTTAAACAATTATCCGCAGAAATTAACATAACGTTAGGAGCATGCTGTAACAAGTAAGTCCCATTCCTCAACGTCGGTGCAAAATAACTTTAAAAAGTTACAGTCGGGCACACAGATATAGAAATAGGACAATATATCCCAACAAGGTTGACATACAAAAATAAAGACTTCAAAAGTTTAGATGATGAACTTCAAAATAGTCAAATGGCCACAATTTTGAATTAAAAATTACACCATTAACAGAATACATTAAGTGCAAGTAACATAACAAAGAACTAAGTTAAAGTACTATGTTAGTTGAAATTCAAATATATTTATAGACATTAAATCGTTTTTAAAAAATGAACATTGTATAAACAAACCTTAAATATGAGTATTATGATTGAAAACAGTCCTAAACTGGTTCCTATGATATTATAATGAAACAGCACTCGACTGCGCGTGGACGACGTCACTTTCCCCCATGCCACTATCTTTCTCTTTCACGCCCCTCTTAGCAACATGCAGGGAGTAGAGGGGAGGGCTGCCTCTTCTCATCCCGCTCTGACATTACGGGCTGCCTGGGAGGCGAGTACTGGCCATTACTGCTTAAGCCCCTCCCTAACTTCCCCAATTTGCACTGGACAAAACAGACATTTAACAGAAAATTAATTAAAGAGAATAATTGTGTTTGTTACCATTCAGCTAAAAAATTTCTATTTGTAAAACAGTGTTCATTTCATATTATTTTTTTTTTAACATTTTAAAGCTATACTATTTTGTGATAATTTGTTGCTGCCAACTGCAATAAATTTACAACGATGATAAGTGATATACCTTAACAACTGCTTACTTTGTCAAATGAGTTCTATTAATTTTAGTGTCAGAGATTGGGATTCTGATGTAAAAGTGGTACATTGTTCGTCATTGCATGCTCCTAAAGAAAGTAGATGGTCGAAGCCGATGGCAGGACCAATGCCTTTGGAAAAAAAAACAATTCTATTGTTTCCTCGGCACTCGTCACAACCTCCCAGATTTGTGCGATGATTTAAGACGTGTGTTAGGGTTTTTGTTATGTTTTTCTTTCACGTATAAATATATATGTTATGTTTCGTTTTGAAACTTTAGTTTCAGAAGATATAAAAAAAATGTTACTATGAAAATATTAATTTCTTAGCAGGAACCAGCGGATACAACTATTACACTATCGAGAGCAAATTTTAACACTCCATTTGGTGGATATTGTATTAAATACAGAATTTAAATGTTTTCAAACTCATCAGTACAGTTAGTATATAATGCTGATTTTATAACTATTAAAATGACAACCAATCAGTTAGTATCGAAAAGAGAGTGTTAAAAATTGAAAGTTGATTACAGTATCTAATATTTAGTTGATTCCATCGTAGCGAACCCCAAATCACCTATGTAAAGTTGGAATTTCTGTTGGTAAGAATACATCTACACATATATGTATTCAGAGGTTTTGAAGTCTGAGTAAAATAATTCATTGTAGCAAGCTAAATCTGTAAATAAGGTATGTTTAGGCCTATTTATGCCACGACTCGATATTTTTTCCTGAATCTATTAGCATTTATTTTGTACCATTAATTATATTTATTGCTTTATTATTTTTCCTCCTTAGTCTAGAACACAAGTAATCTAAGTCACAGATTTATCCCACTGCGAAAAACGATACTAATTTATTGCTTTCAGAGGAAGACAACATCAAACTGTAGCAGCTTCGAAACTTCCTGTTCATTCTCAGATAGTATAAATTTAAAATAAAGGAGGGCCGATCATAGCTACATAGGTTTGTAACGTAGTTTCTGTTTTATTCTATGTGGGACATTGTACGAAGTTTCTTCTGTCAAGTAATGTTTCTTTCTATGTGGGATACTGTACGAATCGTCCCTTCTGTCAGTTGAAACCAAGCAAGGTGTAGCAGCGATAAAACACTTGATATATATTCTGGACGACACGGGTTCGATTCCCTAATTTCTATATAATTTTAATTCATGTCTCGTACACTCCTAAATTAAGCGTAAAAACACAAAAGACAATTTTTGCTGTAAATGATTTGTAGACAACATACCCATATGAAACAATAAATAACACATGTACAGTGCCATTTTTTGCATAACGTGTGTAACAGCCTCTTGGTTTTCATTGATATGGGTTGCTATTTGAGTAAATTGTTTCTCCATTTTGTATTTCGTTCTTTAGTATTGTAGTATCCAGTAACTCAGATATTCATTCTTCATTTTGGCAGGGTTCCTTACAAAAAACATGTGGTTCAACTACACACTCTCAAGGGTGGTAACGCCCAATAGTAATAGACTAAGTCTACATGTAATGTATTTTTATCTTTATTTTTATGACGAGCTAACTGCCGAAGTTTGTCGGTGGTAGAGTTCAGCCCCAACATATACATACAGTACATGCAGCCTCCACGTATACATACATTCTTAATAATTTTTCACTCAACGATGACCATGAATCTCTTTTCCAATAAGGTCTTGTCAACATTATATGTAAAGTGTATCACGTGTTAAGTCTTTGAGGTTGAATAAATTATGTTTTTTTTTTTTTTTTTTATGATTTAGGATGCGTGGCTACACACAATGAAATTTAGTACTCGGTTTCAGCAATAATGATATTGATTTCTTTGGACGCAAATAATAATAATAAAATACAATTATGTTAAAGGATATGTATTGCTGGTTGACGTTTTCCGGGTTGAAAATCATTATGAAGCAATAACAGAATCGACATGTTCACAAGGAAAATAATAATTTTAAGAATCGTAGAATTGCAAGATAAACGACTTCAACGCTGCCTTGCAGTTAACGACAGACAATCATTCAAGGTCAACAATGGGCAGCGTTGATAACAAGTGAGTCGTTATATATTAACCAATGCTGATAAAGCTGTTTCCTAACTAAACAATTACAACATTACTATTACAATGCATGTAGGCACTCTTATAATATATTGCAACACTAAGATTCATATTCGTTCTGTTTGCTACAAGAAAGAGAATGTATGGGATGTTAAAATGCATAGTAGATAAATATTACTGCTGAAGTGTTGAGCAAGACAATTACATACGAAACATGTAACAAAATCTGTGGAAATAACATGTTATAAATATTGTAATTGTCTTCTACCCCTACATGCTCATTTCGTATGTATTAACATAAACTCTTAAAATGCTAATTTTATCTCATTTACAAGAAAAAGAAACTTAATAAAATTAAAAAATAATACTGAAATATAAGTTTGTATTCTTATAGTTAAATAGCATAATGCCGTAGGCATAGTAATAGGGCCTATAAGGAATATCTATCATAAAAAATGGTTTCATAATTTATCACAAATTATACAGTGTAATAAGTAAAATAGCAAAAAAAAAGTGTTTTTATTTCTTGTATGAAGATTTCTTGTATGAACTCATATCGTAAGACAGATTTCCAGTTTTGACGGAAATAATATTTATCATGCGGCTTAAGTTTCATGACATAAAGCACAATGGTTTATGCTATTTATTTTATATACTATGTTATTGTTTCTTAACTAATTATCATAATATATACTATTTTTGTCAAAAAATATATATTGCATAGTGAAAACTATTTCCAACAACAATTTTAAGACTGTTTTTATATATCTGCAAATAAATTAATTACACCTTAAACGTAACTACTGGGGGAATCACAGATCAACTTTAAGTGATTGAATGCTTTTGAAGACGACAAGAGGTGCGGATGAAGCAACGGCAAATCGCAAGAGTGGAGAAACTGAAGAGTCCAGATAACACCAGACTGCCAACAACATGCAGCCCGCAGTGTTACAAGCACGTGATACCATGCTTGATCTGAGGCAGCAGAAACATGTTAAATGTTATCATATGAATTTACCTAACAATTAACCAATTTTAATTGATTAAAACATGGCTGAGTTACTGCTTTGCTCATATAATTTTAGTTTGCACTATTCACTAATATCACGCATTTTTAACCTAACCAATGATCCATAAAGTAACACAGAGGACTCACAATATTTCAGTATTTAGAAACAACTTCACTCAGTGCTGGGGTACCATAGCCGATTACATCTGAGTTTTCTGTACGTCAGTACAATTGGTCCCGTCTAGAATAACCTAACTTTCGGCGAGATGTTCGCCTTTCTTGATTGAATGTGGAGTCAACACGACGATTGTCATGTTTGTACCAATTAAAGGGCTTCAACTGTCAACAACTTCCTTCAACACACAATACGTGTCCTACGTAATTAAGCAATATGGAAATCATTTACTGTGCAAAATGTCATGTTGCTGCAAGTTAATTACTTTTTATTTTATTTCGGCTACGCTATAACAGCCATTTTGTGACTTTGATGCAAAAATTACGGGGCTATATTTTTTTTATTTGGGGAAATTGCAATGTTATCTGACGTATAAAAGTAGAGCAGTGTTTGGCGTAAATACAAAATAATTAATTTTTCGGGACCAACGTCTTTGGGACATTAAGCGGTGACCATATAATCAATTGGGAGAAAGTCTGCAACTAAGTTCAATGCAGGTGGCAATCTAAGTTTCACATATATCCTGTTAGTACATTTTGAAGTACGGAAGTCTGGAAAGGCCATTTTAATCCATGTTGGAGGGCTTTGAAACAGTGTATTTAATGAACGTGGCGTCTAAACAATGAGGTTCCGACCTTGTCTGAAGTTTGTTCCCTTTCGTACGTTGGCACAATGGGCACACGTGGAATATTTTCGTAGAGAAACCTGTTAGCGAACACATTACAAAGCATTTGAAGCGGGTGGTTGGCGGCCGTCTTAATTAAGATTTACTTGATTCGTGGTCGTCGCCAGGTGTTGACGTAGCCAAGATTTTCGCGATCACAGGCGTGGCCGGCCGCGGATTTCAAGAACGTTTATGTTTTAGACACTTTAGTTCTCGTCGCTAAGGAAGGAGGGACGCTTAGGGGTCGCCATTTCTCTGAGACGCGCCGGTGTGGGCTTTATTTGCGAGGGAAAACCAAGTGCGAGGTTACATAACTATAATCTATCTCGTGAAGCATCATTTGAACACGTGTCGAAACTGAATTCATTGTCTCGTAGAAAACAAATATATTTTGTAACATCCTGGATTTATTTATCAGATAGAGAATGATGACTTTGTAACGAGAAAGTTTTCCACGCAAATAAAACAATTTCAGTAGAACATTAAACAGTTTTAATAGTGTATTTAATTTTTTTTAAACTGTACGTGAATTTTATTTATCTATGTGCATACTTTTCTTTTAACTTAAACAAACTGATTTAATGAGTAAGGTAGTGGAAAGAATCCCTTTCAGAGATCCTGTACTATAATGCAATTTTTGGCAGTCTGTAGCGTCGAAAATGTATCGCCGAGGATTTGAATGTAGGCAACTTTCAACATCACAGAGCTTTGTGGGTTGCATATCCTGTAGGCTGCACTTGTTCAGTGTAGGCTGTCTTGTGGACGAGGATATGGATAAAGATGGTCAGCGGTGAACATAGAGATGACCACTGGTGAGAATAGTACATTGTGAGCATGGAGCAACGTCGGAATGCAATGATGAGGGAAACTGGAGTCTCCCGAGTAAACCCGTCGACCAACAGCAACGCCCGATACTGTTTCTTACTCACAAACATCGGATGCAAACCACGCCGAGACTCGAACTTAGGTCGCCTTGATTAAATGCAAGTGATCCCTGTGACTTGGTTTAATAAAACATACAGGATGATACCAAACATAATGTAGTAGTTCTGCCTTGCGATTGATTATGAAAATTTTAGCAAAAAATGTTTGATAAAAAATAGCTGTACTTTTATCGTCTACAATAACGTGGTTTAGTGACAAATTGTATTTTATTACATAATTTTATTTTACATTTCGCAGCAACGACTTCATAAATATTACAAGCTGTAAATTTTTTGACTGTGCATTTAATTTATTGGTAAATTAAAATTAATAACTGTGGTAACTTAGACGTGAAAACTGTCACAACTAGCAAAACAAGGACATGTTTATAATTGTAAACGCGTAAATAGTACTTAATGTAAATCTTGTGTTATCAAATTCTTAGTTGAAATAGCATAATATTATTTCAGTCAAATAAAATCCAAGGCGACGTTAACTTTGTCGGTTTGCTATGAAAATCCTTGCGACGTACAGTAGAAAATATTTCATTTCGTTAGATTAATGAAATACAGAATTGATTAATTATTACGTAAGGGACCTTGTTTAACCTTAATGATGATGTCTTAATAATCTCGGGTCGCGGTGGTTTAGTTATCAGCCCACCCACATCCACCTACACCCACCTCTCCCTTACGTGCACTTCTGCACTTTTGCTACGTGTTCAATGACTTGATGTCCTTAACTGTCATCGTTTTGAGGCTCAGCTTGCTGTCATAGATATGTGGATCGTTGTTGGGCTCAGCTTGCTGTCATAGATATGTGGATAGTTGTAGGGCTCAGCTTGCTGTCGTAGATATGTGGATCGTTGTAGGGCTCAGCTTGCTGTCATAGATATGTGGTGTCGCAATAACGTTGTTCTCATTGGTGTAGTCATATAACTGACGCTGCTACACCGCAAGCGTATTTTAGCGGTTGAATTGTTCACAAGCTGTTAGCAAGCGTTTGCGAAAACTGTTTCAATTTACAAGAGATCGCTAAAACGCAATATTCAGTGATCATAAATGGTTACCTACATGGAGTTACGAAATCATGTTTTTCCTAATGCCTTACCAGGAATAGAATTGAACTGTATAAAGGAAAGTACTTCTTCACGAATACGTTTGCCGTCACTATTTGTTTACATGCACAACGTAATAAATTGTAGAAGGAAATTTTATTATGCAGTTGCATAAAATTAAAATCAATATTGCGTCATTTTCTTTTCGAATAACCTAAGTCTCGTCCATGCAGTAAATAAATACAATTTGTTTTGATATACTCGAGATAAAACAGGAAACAATGATAAAGGTAAACATCCTGTGAACAAACCCTGTAACCGTCCTCCTGCTTCGGTTGCCAGAAACGTGCAAACACCCTCAACCTGTTTGTAGCATGTTTACAAACACCGCTGTAAACAGGAGTGTGATAAAATGCTCTGTTCATAGAATCCGCTAACAATTCAACCACCAAAATACGCCTAAAGATACGCTGCCAGTAACCACGAGGAAGAGCTGCAGGTTTGCCAACGACATAGAAACAAAATGGAGCGAAAATCTTTTCGCGAAAATCAAGCGTTTCTTACATATCAGTTTTGGATTTATATTAACACGATAAAACTATGTTACAAATATGGTACTTAAATGTTTACTTTGTTTTCACTTTTACTCATAAATTGTTACGTTTGTTGGAATTAATTCTTCATAGTTACCGCTAGCCATCCTTCCTTCAAGAATGTTGCAGAATAAACGGAGATTCGGAACTTATACAGGATGTAAGGAAATTAATAGCCCAAACTCCGGGAGGTGAATCCTCATGAAAAATGAAGTAGACATTATATAGGACACTTTCTTAGCGGATGTAGCACATTTTGCCTACATACCAGGCACAGAACCGTTGTGTCCGTTTTCCTGGTAAACCGTGCTTTCTAAGCATTTGCAACATGAGGACATTTTTTGTTCCTCATGGTGTACTGCCCGAAAAGCCAACATGTTATGTTCACAAAACGTAACGCCAACGTAATTATATGCGATGTAAGGGAGGCAACCCCTACTATTTTCATGAAATTGGAAAGTTAGAAGGCTGAAATTATTAAATGTTTAACACCGCACAAAGAATCGTAATTTAAATCCTAACCATTTTTTATATTTTGACAAAATACGATTTCCAAATTCGATTTTCAAGGGCTTATTCCGCCCATAATAATAACTTTTCTAGAACGTGTCCTATATAATGTCTTCTTCATTTTTCATGAGGAATCACCTCCCGGAGTTTGGGCTATTAATTTCCCTACAGCCTGTATAATTAAATGAGTAACTATTACATTATCTTAATAAACCTTTACAGACCGGCGATTTTAAGGTCTTGCGTATCGTGTTTTTAAGAGTTACTTTTTTTTAATAAATTTAAAAATAATATGTATTGATAAATATTTTTATGTAATTTTATTTCTCGTATCATACATTCAAAATTGTAAATGTTTTTTTGTTTCTCCGTAGATTTGAATTCATTATTTGTGTATAAAAAGGAAACACGTACTAACATATCAAGCCACAGTCCAAACCGCTGGACCGAGAAACGTGACATTTTGAAGGTGGAATTCCCTCGGGGAAATTCGAACCCTTAGTGGGTGAAATGTGTTTTTCATGAATCGTTGATGTAGGCCGGAGCCTATAGGTTATCATCGTGAATTTTACTTATTTTTTCACGCTCGGTAAGTTGAGGATTTTCCGAGATTTGACTACTAGAAGAAAGAAAAAACACGAAGTATGTTTTCGTACATTCCTAGACATTTAGCAAACCCTTCGAGATACGGAGTTGAATTTCGCTTCAAAATGGCGAGTATATAAATACTTGAAAAGCAGTTTCAGGATTTTTTGAAGTTCAACTTCCAAGGAGGGTTTAAAAAAACAGGAAGGGGAATGTGGTTTTAATTATTTTTTGTATAACTTATACATATACCAAATAGGATATCATCGTGGTTTTTCCTCCTGTAGGATACTTATACAAAAGTCTGGATATTTCTTTTTCTCTGGACTCTATTTAAAGGTCTTCCTGACACTTTTTTAAGTCGTCAGTTTTTTACGTGTGTTTACATGCTACGTGCTTCACCATTTTCGATTAAGTATAATTTTGCTGGAAATTTTATATAAAAGCAATATCTGCACATTAAGCTACAATGTATGTTAATATTAATCAGTTGTCTGTTTTACATAACATAAAATACTTAAATTAATTAGGCTTGTGTGATTGACGAATGTGAATTTTTGAAGAAAATTCCTGTCAACTATCCACATAACTCACTAGAAATAAAACTTTCAATTACAAATAACTTTGTAAACAGTTTAGCAATGGCGATGGATGGTTCTTTTTAAGTTTTGAAGTTCGACTCTCACACATCAAGTTCGTTTAACACCATACCAAACTTCGTTCTAAATAATACATTAATGAAACTTTAGTAAACTTGTATTTAAATAACGGTTAAATACCGCAATTTCGATTTAGCGTCAAATCATAAAATAAACTGAATTTCTTAACACTTAAATTTAAAACTAATTGCGTTAATATGAGCTTGATTCGCTTTTTAATTTTTGTAATCTAACATTTAAAGTTTACGTGAAATATTTAAAGTAGTTTACTGAACATGTATGTAGGCATAAGTAATAAATTAAATATTTAATAGGAGTCTTGTTTAAGGAAGTAAAATAATTTGTAAGACGTAATTGTTTTCCATCATCGAAACAACAATAGCTTTGTTAGATGAAGCTTGTTTTTTACCGAATTTGACAAATATAATCCATCTCGATATTTAATAAAAATGTTTTATGGACTCGTATTGAAGTTTTAAGGGCTGTATTCAAATTGAAATAAAAGTATCAAAGAATGTCTCATTTCATCGAATGCCAAGAAAAACTATTTTATCATCGTATTTTAAGAGCGTAATACGTCAATTTAGGTTGAAAGGAATGCTGCAATTCACGAAATTTCAATTGTCAATAGTGACTGAGTGAGAGAGAGAAAGAGAGAGAAACTAAAACTACCCCAGATATGTATAAGCAAGAAATATTCGTTATTTGTGCGTTAGTACGTTATTATTACTTTACTATTTTTTGTAAACAGGGAAACGATATGATTTTTGAACTTATAAGGAGTAACGAAAAAAATATAATATTTATTTCAAATAAAAATTAATTAATATACGTATCAGCGATTTTTGAAGCATAAATTCCAGGTTCGCCAAGCTATTACAAGATGTTTAAAAAAATCCCTTCCTTTGAAATGGTCTACGCTATAACAAGTACATGTTACACAGTGAAAGAAAATTTACACAAAATTAATTTTTTTTATTTTCTGTATAAGTATTTTTTAAATTGTACTTACATAAATTTTCTGGTATTTTAAAAATAATTTCATCAGTTAGATGAATAGTAAAATGCCCCATCATAAATAACTTAAATTTTATATCAAGTATGAATTGTGATATGGTCACAAGTTCTATGGATATGTTTTTAATATTATTATTTTGATTGAGCATACATTAAAATAATTTGGAAGTATTAGTATGTGGTAAATACTGAATAAGACGATCATAGGATGATGAATTTCATCGTATTAAGTTTTAAATTATATCTTCATTTATTTTTATTTGTTACTTCCTTTCTTAAAGGAAGTAGGGCTTTCCTCTAGGTGATAGGTGGCAGGTTTAAAGGGGCCTAGAGGTGATTTTCAATTTGCCGATACTAAACTACAGCAGTTATGGGTGTCATCGTAATAGTTAGAGCTTGACTAGGCCACCGAATTTTAGCATCGTTTTTTTTTTTTTTTTTTCAGGAACGCGGGATATGCGATGAA
>PNEQ01085566.1:7195-22745 GCA_003012365.1 Medauroidea extradentata | reverse complement strand
GGAAGGTGCTACGCCTGTGGAGAGAGACTGGTGAAGACATCTTGGTGACGTCAAAGTCTACTGTGAGGCGGCAGGCGGCTACCTGCGGAGCAGTGTTGGCGATACAAGAGGACTGCTGCGGCGGGCTGACAGGCGAAGAGAAGGTGCGCGACGGGAGTCGAACAGAAGACCTCAAGAGTGAAGACAGCGGTGCACTCGGAGTGCTGCGCAGCACATGGTGAGCCATCACCACTTCGGACTGATAAGGTTGTACATTGTCATTATTAGAAATACTGTTTATTGGATATATGACTGAATTTTATTGTGATTTATAGTGTTTAATTAATTGATGGTAGACTTTTCTTGTGCTTTAATTGTCAAAGTTAATTAACGTTGTTGTGACACAGGAGTAATTGTGTGCATAAATAATTGTGTTGTGAGAGTTCTAGTTGATTACTGTTTTGTGTATTTCGTAGCTTTGTGAGCTATTAAATCCAGTACTTAATTTAACTCTTTTATTTGTAATTATAAGACCTCTATCCCAAAGAACTCATGGGAATTGCCCACATATAAAGTTTGTGCTCTCCAAACTTGTAACAATACATTATAAGGGTTTGATGTAACGCTTGTTTTTGGATCAAAATTACCGTAAAATGTTTATTCCACCGTATGTACAGTAAGTTAGGTTTTGCGGTGTGACAGATACTATATAATGGCATATGCTACCTCAGATTGGATTACAGTTACTGCAGTAGAACGAAGCAGAATATAATAAACTCTGTATCACGTACGAATGCACTTTTGCGACATATTTGAAAGCTGGCGTGAATACAGTTCTTACCGTGGCAAAACCAAGTATGTCCTTATACCGGGCTCATTAACAGTTCCGATAGTCTTATTTCAATGTATATATGGCAAACAAAGCATTCTGATTCCACAACAAATATTTGTACACATTACAATCTTCAGAACTGTCAAACAAGTTTACTCGTTTGTCTGTCTGTCAACACTGATTATACCCTATCTTCTATAAAATTTATTTCGCCTACTGCTATAATTTCTGTTATACATTTCACAAGATGGTGGTTTTTGTAACAGAGTAGTTTTCAATGGCGTTTACTGATGCTGAGGTTTGACTTGTGCGCCCACACTCCTGTGATAGCTGCACCGAAAAAGAGGCTTTGTGAATACCGTATAGTATCTCCGTCACCTGCCCAAGAATACGATTTATATGTTTTAATGAAAGCGGTAATATCCACTAACGTAATCTGAACTCTCTCCCCTTGTCTCTGCTTACAAATAGACTAATATTCGGGACCTTAGACAACATAATCTCCTGTTATTGCCATGACGCATTTTAAAACTGTGCAAGTATATTTTAAAATAGTTAAAAACATTATATTTTCAGTCTGATGGGCGTGTGGAATGTTTTATTAAGTACTTGCGTTCAGGGCGCCGCCTTCAAAGTACTACAAATGCCTCATTGTGTGTTTGTAAACAGTTTTTTTCCTACAGAAATATTCCACGTATGCCCATTAAGGTCGGAATGTTATCGTTAGACACCATGCTCATTAAAAACACTATTTGTAAGCCCTCCAACATAGCTAAAAACTGCCTCTTCATACTGCCGTACTGCAAGAAGTAGTAACCGGGTGTATGTGAAACTCAGGTATAGACGAGGACTTTGATACGGACTTTCCACCAATAAAATTATATGGTCCCGCTTGAAGGCTCCAGCCTATTGGCCGTGTGTTTGTGTGAGTCACGGCGCCAAGGGCGATGTTGACTGGCTCATCCGGTGAGGTATCGCCTCTACCGTAAGACACTGAAACGTGCAGTGATATCGTAGATCACTCGCCTGTCTGACACATTCACTGATGATCCCATAGTTTAATTGGTCGAAAGTTTTAAACCAAGTTCACCGCATGCTTCTATGGTAGTTTCACACGAATCGTGTGCGTTGTTATCCAGATATAACATGCTGAAAAATGTGTTTTTAGTCATTGTCAGGGGTGCCGAAATTATTTTTATAATCGACGTGATGCTTTTGAAACTAACCTACAGTCATCGTTTGAAGTGTATTTTCTTTTCGTACATTGGCACAATGGGCATATATGGATATAGTATCGTAACAAATGTATTCAACACGCTGCAACAAATTTTAAGCGTGTGGTAGGCCAGTCCCTTACTGTCCCATAGAAAAAAAACGGTTCGGCGGGAACCTTGCAAGCGAGTTTGAACGCTTAACGCGCAGAAAGACAGCGCCCTTAACAACATGTGCACAACGATGTGGTGTGGCGTAGGATTAGCTCTAGATCAAACTATGCTTTGTAAGGACAAGAACCACGCACACGTGAAACAGACAGCTCCCAGATGGTTAAATCATAATTAGTAAAATTACGAACGTAAGGCCACAAGCTTCTATTGATACTTTTTTTGCCAATGTTAATTTTTAATTCTTGATAGAGAGCAGATATCGTAAAACCGCCGTATAGAAGTGTTGGAAATGTTTTTCCCCCTCTGCAACCTATTTTTTTAATACAAAAAAATAAATAATTTTGACTAGTTATCGATTTAAATACAATTTCTTCGAAAACGGTTAAACGTGTGTAAGTGATATATGCTTCGTGTGGCTGCCTGTTTAGACGTAGTTTGCGTGTTTGAGGCCTAGAAGTGTGGGGGGGTAAGGACGAAACAGCCAGCATATATAGCCTCGATATTTTACACCTGAAACCATGTACGCCCTACGCCACTTTCAACAAAGAAACAAAAATCTTAGAGTAAAATGGAAGACCTGATACGGGTACAAATACGTGTAACATTCTTTGTAAGCTATTACTACGCATACATTACTCACGTACATTAAGTAGTTTTCTAATAAATCTGTGTCAGCCTTTGTCAAACTTAAACAAGGACTGTTACTTTGCACACAGTTAGACAAAATAATGAGGGGTGTGGAGGGGGTCTGGTTTAAGCTACAGCGCAGCTCTAAGGAGTGGGAGCTGGTGCGCATGCGCGGGCGACTGGGAGCCGAGAGCCACTGCCGACCGAAATGTGACATGTTTTCCAATCTCGCGCGGGGGACTGCTAGTTTAAAAAATAAAATTATAATTTCCTTCGGCCATAGAGGTTGTACTATAACACGTCTCGATGGAACTGTAGAATGAAACTCCAGTCTACTTTATTTCTCTCTGGTTGTACATGCTTTTTCTTAAAAATAATGTAATATTTTGATAAAACTTCTATAATTTTTCTAGGTTCTGATGTAAGCATCATTCTGAGAGTAACACATGTCGATATCTCTACTGGTTATGGTAAGTATATATTCGGCTGACAGGAAACCAATTTTATGCATTTTCATTACTTTAGGCATCTATTTTCGAAAAATCTTAGTTTTATATCTTAACTATTT
This sequence comes from Medauroidea extradentata, assembly GCA_003012365.1. Lineage (NCBI taxonomy): Eukaryota > Metazoa > Arthropoda > Insecta > Phasmatodea > Phasmatidae > Medauroidea > Medauroidea extradentata. The sequence goes on along the minus strand of PNEQ01085566.1, from coordinate 19,354 downwards.
GTACGAATATCTACGTGAATTGTTAATCACTATGATAGCCCGCTAAGTCAAATCAAAATCGGCAATTAATTAAAAATCTCTAGCCACCCTTATTGAGTACTGAGAGTTAGATTTTTGAAAAATCTTAAATGTTTTGTTTGCGGTCATTTACCTAATTATCTTCGTGAAGAACAATGAACTGTATATCTGTATGGGTTCAACATGTGTGTCTAAAACACATTCCCGTTATTTGCACCCCCTAAGAGATTGAATATTAAAAAAGCCTTGCATCAACTTTTAAGGCTACTTTACTCGTGTCCCTTGGACGTGAAAAACACGACAATAGTAAGTTGGGTTCAAGAGATATCGACGAATAATTAATAACATATTTCACCATTCACCAATTTTTACAACTTTTCAGCTCCGTAGGTAAAAAATTTCACAAATTCCTTAATTTAGTTTTAAGATATTTGAGTAAGCATCAATCCTGAACAAAACTCACATCGTTATATAAAATATAAATTGGGTCGATATATTTCGATTATGAATCGAAAACACATTTTACCCTTGTTTTGCTCTTTGGAGTTGTAATGGTAAAATTACAGATATTTGGATATTTATTTTTATGTCTAATATTTCCTTTTTACATGTCAAGGACTCTAATATTTTATTATCTTAATTTGTAGTAGTCTGGTAATTTCATTAATTAACGCCCCAGGTTTTTCTATTGCTAAATTTCTTTGTTTTTACATTTAATTTATTTCGTTATTTTATTTTAATTTTTGGTGATTGTGGTCAGAAAAACTCTCTCCAAATTTTTATTGTATTTAATATAATCTATTTTATAGATCAGTATGTCTAAATATTTGCTCTTTGTGTTCTGGAGAGGATAGCCACTGCAGCATCCTATACACAATTTTCCATTTACCTATGTTGTACATTCAAGAACTTATAAATTTCTTAATTTAATTGGTTTTTGTGCCTAAAAGTGAATGAACTTCCAATAACTCTGCAACGAAACATGTTATTTTATGTGTGATTTGAAATTATTTTAAAGTTCAGGTAAAGACTCCTATTTGAAGTAGAAATTAACATACCCAGAGGCCCTGTTTGTGAACTCTTGCAAAACCCTGAGATTTTCAGTAAATTTTGTTTTATTAATTCTAGCCTAGAGCAAAATCAAATCCTGAGCATTAATAATATTTAATTTTTTTTCATCTAATTACCACGTTCTGTTCTATTGCTAATGAATTGACCGGTTCTAGAGAGAGAGTTTTTTTAGTAATTCATAATTTTATTTTTACAGCATCTGCTTCGTATTATTATTATTATTTCAATAAATATTAATTCTTCAGTTTCATCAATATATACACATAAGTTTACTTCTGTCATGCATAATGAATTTTATGTTCAAGCTGCTGCAATCATCGTAATTTTTGGTAAGTGTTCTGTAAATTGCAAAAGGGTAAAACAGTCCACATACACTTAATTGTCTAGTTTTCAATAATTTCTTTCTCTACAATTTTTTTTTATTTCTGTACAGATTTAATAGCCTACCTATATTTCTATATATCATTATCACCAATGATAGGGTCAAATTAGGAATATGTGTTTAAGTAGTATTTCGGATGTATACATAAGCATCATTCTTTAGCAAAGAGCACTTCGATACCTCGATTTTTTCGACAGATATGAAGAAATAACCGAAAACACTTTTCATGTAATTTCACCCCCTTAATTATCAAATTTAGAGAAGTCTTGGAGGCCTGCCTTAGTCAGCTGTGTACGTAACCAATGAAAGTACAAATCAAGACGATAGCCAATTGTTTTCCAGCTATATAGACGATTCACAAAAAACACATTTTTCCCCTTTCTCCTGTTTGGGAGTCGAATTTTGAAAAATCGTAAAACTGTTTTTTGGACTTTTACATAAGCAACATTTGAAGTGAAAGCCCACTCTTTATCCCGAAGGATTCGATAGATATCGACAGTTTATTTGAAAAACATTTCAGGTTTTTTCACCTTCCTAAACGTTGAATTTCGAAGAATCCTGAAATTTGCTAATATTTCCTTTTTATGTGTGTCCCACCTAAGTAAATATCACAATTATAGGCCGTCGGGTTAGGTTTCTATCTACGTTTCTTCGAAAATATATTTCACTCCTATTCACCCCCTTAGAGATCGAATTTCGAAATATCTCTTCTTAGGGCTCCCTTACGACCTAAGGAGAAACCACACAATACTTCACGATTCTAGGTCTAGATGGTGTAGGCTACAGTTCGATATGTCAGTCAGTCATTAATTCAGTCAATCAGTGTTTATATATGTATAACAAGGAAATTCGTAAACATGTTTAACGCCTATGAAATAGCATTTCTTACGACAGTGTATTACAACACGCTTCAAAAGTACGAGATAGCATTCAAAAATGACGTACATTTAAGGAGCGTAAACAAATCACGCATATCATATAACAACATAGAAGTATGTATTACAATGTACTGAATTAAAGTTTGATTCTAACTTCGACATTTGCTTTACCGCTTATCGAATTGTAATGTACAAGGTGAACTCATCATAATATCTACTATTCGTATTTTAAGTGCATAATATCGTTGAATTCTACACAATATGACACACATCAGGAGTTATATAAGACATATTTTTGTATATTCATGTTACGTTGTTGTAAAACATTGTGAATCTAAAACAGTACGGACTGCTTAAGACTAAGGCGGCGGGTAAAGGGCGACCTGAAGTAGATAATCGAAAGAGGTTCAGTCAGTCATTTTTAAACACGTTCAGTGTATAGCTGCCGAAGTGAACACGTTCGCGTGGTTACACGGTACTCGATTGTCGTAGTCATATTGATTGTGTTTTGTTACGACAGTATATTGTTTTGAGGTTATGTATGGTTTAACCGTTCAACCTATGTACAAAAACATTCGTGACACGAAACACTTAAACCAATAATACACTTTATGGAACGTGGCAAGGATGTTCGAAAAGTTACCTTTACCGCGAACGACCACGTGCCTGCATCATGCATACAAGAGTACTGGAAATGGCATACATTCTTTTTCCGTTGCAAATATATTGAAGGGCTCATATTTTAATATGAAACTATTTTTACTAATACGTATCCCGCAAAACATTTTAATAACTTACCTGCTAAATTTATTTCCGCTGCTGCAACATAACACGGGGTAGTAAGCCATCTTCTGCGCAATGCTTGTTCACGTTTAACGAGCCAATCACAGCAAGGCACAGAGATTGTTGTTTATGTGAAGAACCTTTACAACCTGTTCAGTTTGAACAGGAAGCAGCAACGATATGAACTACTTCAGACACCGTGTGACCACGCGTACGGCTGAGCAAGTTTAATTTAAACTAGTTCCGGGGCCCGTGTAACCGTGGCCTAAGTCAGAGAGTGTATGAAGGAGTTGTTATAATTTTAATTTCGGTTGTAGTAAGTTTAGTAATACAGAAAACAAAATAAACAAAATTCATTTAAATATGTCTGGCTACCTTCTTACCTCTACAAACTGAAAAATTTTAAAAGCGTAAAAAATTTACAATATTTATTACTAAGGTAAATAAAATAAAATATATATATACATCACACGCATTGGCACGAAAACATAAAATTGTTGTTATTTAAAAAGAACAAGCACATAACATATGCAAAAAGCTACAATAGTCGTATGACGTTATTACTTAACCTTCTCTTCTGGTAAGAAATGGTAAACAAAAGGAAGTGTTTATCCTTTAAATATCTTCCGAGTTTCAGAAATGCTGAAGTAGCAGCAGTTTGAAAATAAGTGCTCAGTATAATCAAAATTCATACAAGTCAATTCTTCTTGTATTGTAAGTTGTATATGTCTTCCAAGTTGAATCAACTTCGGCTCCTGGATTCTTTAGGTAAGTTGATGTTTATTTACATTGACAGTTACAATTTCATAAATCTTGGTACACATTTTGTAAAAAGGAAATCAAATATAGTTTAATGAACTTTTTTCTTAGCGAGTCAATATTTATAGACTATCAGCAGCCACATGTACTTCTTTTTTACACAAAATATCAAACAATGTTTTTTTGTGAACTTATCGATTTCGGCACACATTTCATTACATACGTGTATGACTTGAATTTTATTCCGTATTCGTATTTTAAAAATAGCTATCTTTTTTATGGTTGTGACATAACTAACGAACATATTTTCTAACTTTTATGAGAACAGTTGCTCTTGATATAATTAGCGCACACTAAGATGACATTTATTTTTCCGGACTACGTTATAAAATATTATAAAGTGTCCTTTTGAAAACCGCTGATTGTCTGTGTGCAGTTAGGTTTATGTCTTTGTGTGATTGTGTGTATCTTGTGTGAGTGTGTCTTGCCTAATACGTTCAAATCATTTTGGTTACATACAGTTTTTAATGAGATGAATATACTACAATCAGTTTTCTTGAGGCGCTTTTAGTATTATAAAATTGGTGATAATTTTAGCATATTTAATTCATACACACTTCCTGGGGAATCATTCTTAAAATATCATTAAATATAGTATACATATATAATTCTTTGAAAGTTTACCAGAATTACATTAGAGGTTTCATTTATATTGCTGATATTGTAGATTTTATTACATTTGGTTTTGCTAATCTGACAACTTGGCTTTATAGTGCAGTTGTTAATGTCGTTTTCATTTTTTAACGATAATGGTCACTTAAATTTTTTTTAATAACTGGTTATCTAAAATTACCATACGTTAAAAATATTGTACGTTGATTTGACTAACATATCTACTAAATGCTGAGTTAGTATACCCAAACTGGTTGCATTTAAAGGATTTGATTACACAAGGATATCAGCAGAGCTAATTTTGAGAATTAATTTAAGTATGTACTTTAATAGTAGGGCAATACCATTAGAATACTTAAATTTTATGTAACTTTTGTGTCGTCTCAAAATTATATTTTTTATCATTTGTTTATCACCCGAGATATTTGTGGAACCATGTTTTCATTCATTCACTAATTATATAGAGAGACGGCACTTGATAAGGTAGCATGTCCTTTCTTTAATATGTTTGTTGTCCTTTGGTTGATTTTCCATGTAGCTGCAGTTTTAAAAAGTGTCTGATCACATGACAGATTAAAAAGAACCATTGTATGAGTTACATTAAACTTAATAGACGTTTACTGAAACATTGACTGTACTTTTATGTATTTTCTTTATGCTGTATTTTTTTTTGACGTTCGGTCCTTTTTTTATTACAAGAGGTGTCATAGAAGGTATTTGTTAGTAATTTTATTTTTATATATACAAACAAATGATACATTTTGGCAAGGTCACTTGCAACTTATGATTTTTTATTACTTGCGGTTATTACTTTTACAATATTACTCATTTAATTAATTCGTTGTTTTGTGTACCACACTAACGGTTTGATCGATACATACTAAGTTATATTTTGATAGCTCACCTAAAAGATTTATATTATCTCGGCTTTGTTTCGTTTTATTCATATATTAAAATAGCAAGCCATTGAAAAATAAGCAAATTTTATTGTATTATATATTATTATTTACTATCCAAAAGTTAACTACGTAGTCCTCATTGTTGTACATATGCAATTTAAGACTATTAACCATAAAGTGAGCACTTCGGAAGAACTTATGGTTGAGAATAATGATAAACAAAAATTATTTTTAATTGTGGCCAATATTTTTAATTATTATATACAGTAAAACATATATTATGTAATTTTTTTAATGATGGGTTTGTAGTGAATAATGGCGGTTACGTACACATAAATTGAGAGTAATTAATCAGCCAGGACTTAAAATATCCTCACTCTATGGTAAACAGTCTATAGATACTGCAGGAAATTGTATTTTGATATTTTCTGTAAAATTTTAATAAATAAGTGACTGACTGTAACTTTCTGGGTTTTTCTAGCTAAAGTTACGAGTTTCAACTGGTAAATAAATATGGAAACTACTTGTTTTCTAATGTCATTTATTTTCGATGTATAGTTATTAATTGTTCGGATTTAAGAATTTATTTTAACACACACACACACACACATATATATATAATCGCTACTAATGTTGCTCTTTATAGTTGCTTAATTTGACATTATGACGCACAATTTTTTTTATCGCAATCTACTACACATTCCTAACTTAGTTGTTATACTTTTTATTACATTAATGCGTCTAAAACAATATTAATATAGCTTGAGTCACCATTTCTGACATAACATAGTTATGACAAACTTATATCGATATCATCTAGTACCTTGTCTACATTGACAAGATTTCAGTGCCTTCATTTATTTGTCTCACATAACAAAAAAAAATGTTATTAGATAATACTATTGATTGAGACTTGAACTTTACGACCAAAGATCACCCGAAATCTAATATTTCAGTAATTACACGTTAGTATTATTCATTCACTTATTATAAAATTACTGCTTAAGGAACATGAATAAGTTCAGTTGTAGCTGTTAAAGAAAGAAACGTTTATCCGTTAATATTAGAGAAATGGTCCATAGTGGAAATGCTAGAATTTTTAAGCTAGCATAAAGTATGAATTCTATCGGCCTGTTTTACACACGTGAAATTTTTTCTATGATTCCCCCTTCGCCATTTGAATTGTTTTTGTATCATAGCAAAATTGCATTTAAATGTAAGGAAATGTTGCAAGAATCTTTTAAAAGGAGACAGCGAGCTGCCTGGTAGTAAAGGTTTTTTTTTTTATAAAAAAAAACGAGTTAGATCTCCACGCAGACGAATTTCGTGTAAGTCAAGAGCTGATTTCAAGTGAAAACTTACTTTTATGTAGGCTACTTTTTGCGTGACACATTATTACCAATTAAGAAAGGCATAAGTACTTATAAATGTATGCTTATATATTTTTAGGTATAATTAGTTCTCAGTTATAAGCAAGTTTTTTGAGTGATATCACTCATTTAAAAAGTGACGTGTTGTGACACGTAAATAATACTTTCATTTATTGATTACTATTTTGACTTCTGCAGTTACATGTGCCATTAGTTTGCTTTCTCATTTTTAATGTAAGTTTGGCATTTTTAACTAACATTTGTAATTTTTTATTTATATATCTCTTGTAATGGTACTTTATTTATTAATATAAATTCATAGTTATTAGATCAAGTGAAATAAACATTACAATTAAAATACAGTACACATAACAGTTAACTTTAACAATTTATAATATTTATTCCGTGTAATACTTATTATTGCTTTCACCTGTAACTAATTTTCGTTGTTAGTTTCAGTAACTAAACACACTTGTAATTTTAATTGTTTTTTTTTTTTTTTTAATTTTGTGTAATAAGGCTCAGTAATTTCTAATTCATGTTTATAAAGAATTATTGATTAAAGACTTTGAAGACGGCTTGTTTTATATATTTCCTTTGAAAAAAGCGTCTTAGTATGTGTTTGAGGTCATAAATTGCATTGCGCAAATGTATTTTTAGAGGAGACCTAGAACGTGTTTGTATTCAGTCTTGTCCAGTTTAGTGAGGATGAATTGTACTACCTACTTTTAGATGACTAAACGATACACACTCTAATTAGTTCAACATGCCAAATGCACTGCAAGGTTGTAATTTTCTAGACTTATAAAGCTAGATGTAACGTAAATTTGTCTTATGTTATTAAGTAATATGAACATTTTTAAACAATCTCAAACTTACCTTCTTTTCACTTTCTGAGAGCTGTGTTTTCTGAAGTGCATTTTCTCGAGTTATCTCATCCACCTTTAACACGCATAAACAATCATGCACAAACTTTAAATACTACAAATTGTTCAATTGTTACAAACTGGAGAATTACAAGTTTATATCCAAAACGTTAGTATTAAGTAAGTTCTCATAACGATGTATCATATTCAAATTATTTATATTTATATTCAAAAATTGAATTTTCTAGCGTTTTGTGAAAATAATTTAAAACCTTTCCGAAGAAGAATCATTACTTAAAGTATCAAAACATACATAGACACTGGGGTTTACTGAAGGGAACACAAGAGTTTAAATATTACGGATGATTTTTATGCTATTTTAAACTTAGTATATGTTAATAAAAGTTAAATTTTTATAAATTTTTATATCATTTGAAATAATCTAATTTCTCCACTTCCTCAATTTTATTAGTTATTTATTTGTAATATGAACATGTACAGGACAGAACATGCAAGTGCAATACATGTTTAAAATGACGTAATTTGACTCCTTTGAACTCCTAAATATATTATTTATATTATTCATAATACATATTATATACAGTATATATTTTTATAACTGTATAATTATATTAAAATTGATTTTAATACTTTGCGTGAAATTTGGAATTATTCCGTTATGTTTAGGGTTTGTATTTTTCGTTTTGCGTTATTTTGGAGAAAAAAATACTCGTTAAACTAAGCAGTAGCTTTTTTTGACATTCAAAAATTTTTAAATATTAAAATTATGAATTTTATTTACAATTCTTTTTTAGTTAATTACACAGATTAAAAATTAAGTTAAAACTATTTTATGACTGAAAATGTATACTAAACATGCATGTAATTATGGTATTTTTTAATAAGAGGAATCCACCAGTAAAGAGACTTGTAAAATTGTAAGGAACTAATTTTAGCTTTTGTGATTGCTTTCAATATGATTTCTAGATTATTTAGTATGTAAACATTTCCCTCAAATCACTCCCACAAACACTCAAGTGAACAACTCTCACAAACAGTCAAATGAACAAACACACTGGCATGAAGATTATGTTTCTGAAATAAAACTAAACTATTGGTTTGTAGTGTCATTTCTAAAGACAGGATATGTTGCAAACATTCGTTCGACTTATAGTCTGATGTTATTGTCATCGACTGTATGCACCCCCACATTTAGAAATTTTGGAAATAATTTTTAAAGGATAAATAAGAAAATACATGCTATTAAACACATACTATTCGAATTAGGTTATTTAAAGCCATCATTGACAACATTTCTTATAAAAATATAAAATCAAAATTATACACGTCTACTTATTCGAAACTTAGTAGCTATGGACATTAATCACTATTTTTTATTTATTTTCAAAGAATGTGTCAAGCAGAAGAAAAATATTTTGTTAAAAAATTCGGATTACGATTCTTGTTGAAATTCCTTACGTAACCTTTTCAGAAGTTGTTAATAACGCCTACAGGTGTACAACATGTGTAAAATACCGAAGTAACTTCTTTACTAAACGAGCTTCGTATTCTGCAATTACTGCATTAGAATTTTGGCCCAGTATTTAGTGTCAGTTCTCACACAATCATCGAGTTACAAGTGAAAAATAGTTTTTACTAATAACAAATTATATCAAATTAGCAGTAACATAGTATTTCTTTAATGTAAAAGTCACTGAAAATAATTTAAACTAATATCTAATAGACAATACAGACAACGCTTTAATTTGTTTACAGATTCTGGTAAAGGATTTTCAAAATACTATCTACGCTGTTGCGTTAAATGATAGTTCGAGAAGATAATTTGATTTTATTAATTCCTAAGTTTATTAGAAAAATAGCGTCCTAAATATACTACCAATAAAATGTATTTTTACTATGAATTGAGCGAGCCATGTAAACATTTTTATTTTTTATCAAAAGGACAAATATTTATTAACTTATGTTAGTTTACAACAAGGCAAAGTATAAATTACCGATTATAATAAATTAGAGCATTTTAAAATCAATGTAATTAAATATGTTCTAAGAAATTATTATGATGTTTGTACAATAATTTCGTTCTACTTAAAAGCTTAACTACTACTTAAAAGTATTGAGAAGTTATTTGTATACGATAACAGAACTCGCAGTATTTTACTATGTGTAGCTGAATACATGGAAATCTAGTGAGTGAGAGATTTTTGTCAGCGCTTAACAACGAGGTCTTTAGAGTTGGTGAGGGATGACATGAGGTGAGTATGGAGCAACGCCGGAATGTAAGGGCGGGGGAAATGGAGATCCCCGGCCACCGGCATCGTCTGAGACGGTTCCCACATGCGAAAATCCGGGGACCGACCTCGCCGGGAATCAAACCCGGGCCACTTTGGTGGTAGGAGAGAGGTCTGACCCCTCGGGCACAGCAGCCCCATGGAAATCTAGTTCAAGGTAAAGTTAACTACCATGCTTTTTACAATTTAAAAAAATCTAAAAATAATATCACAAAAAGAAGTTTAATGGATATATTTCTTAACTTTTTTTGGTTTACTATATAATTCTTTTAACTGTTCTCACAATGACTCTACGTCAAATAGTGTGGTTCTCGGTCGTCAACGAATTCAAGATACTGAAACATATATTATAGTTTGCTGTAATGTGTAATTTTAATACCAAGTTTTTAGTGCATACGCTTGCAGATGAAATGAATTTAAAACAAATAATAAGAGGGCACAATATGATAATGGTGACGTCAATTATTTGTCTTTATGTATGAATGTAACAAGCAGTAATTTTCCAACTGCAAGATAAAACTGCATAATTTTTTTTAAGTACAATCTTACCTTCTTATCTTTTCCTTCAATTTCTTTTTCCAGTCCTGCAATTTTCTGAGTCAGTGATTCAACCTTTAGATAACATTTAAAACAAACATTTACAAACATGTGTGGTTAATGATCACTTAGATATAGAGCAAAAATTTCTCCTTCAAAATGTTTAGTATACAATAAATTATTAAACCTAAAACAAATATTTCATATGAAATGATTCATAGTTAAAGTTTAAAATACAACTATCAAGGTATATTATTTTTAACTTTTAAATAAAAAAGGAAAGTAAGCAAAAATGAAAATTTAACTCTGCTCATATTATTAATATGATTTCGTTGTGGATATTTAATAACTTGCGTGATAAATATAAAAAAGACATCGCTCTTGTTGCACAACTTTTCAGCTCCTTAGGTACAGAATTTCAAAAATTCCTGAATTTACTTTTCTGGTACTATTTGAGTAAGCATTAATCCTAAACAAAAATCACATCGCTACATAAAATATTTATGGGACCGATATATTTCGATTATGAATCGAAAATACATTTTACTCTTGTTTTCCTCTTTGGGGTCCAATTCGTAATACATTTTTTAATATAATTTGAATATATACATAAACCTCATTCTTTAGAAACGATCATTGCTATATATTGATTTGTTCGATAGATATTGCATAGTGATCGAAGACACTTAATGTATTTTCACCCCTTTATTATCAAATTTCTTGACGCCTTGGAGGCCTGCCTTAGTCAGCTGTATACGTTACCAACTGAAGTACAAATCACGACGATATCCAAATGTTTTCCAGCTACATACACGATTCATAAAGAACGCATTTTCACCCTTATTCTTGTTGGGAGGTCGACATTTTGAAATGAAAACCAACTCTTTTTCCAAAGGATTCGATAGATATCAATAATTTTTCGGAAATAAATTTTTATGTCTTTTCACCCCCTTAAATGTTGAATTTCAAAGAATCCTGAAATTGATTAATATGAGTTTTTGTGTGTGTCCCATTGAAGTAAGAACCACGATTAAAGGTCGTCGGTTTCGATCTCTATCTACGTTTCTTCGGAAATACATTTCACCCCTTTTCACCCCTTTAGAGACCGAATTACGAATTATCTCTCCTTTGAGCTCACACATGACCTAAGGTTATTTTTTATAACAAGAGGTGTTTTAAAAAATACTAGGAAAAGCATTAAGAAGTTGCATTTATTTAATAAGCGTAAACTAATCATGCATATAATATAACAACATAAAAGTATGATTCCTTAATTCCTATATATACCTGCAATATGCGAGATAAATATTGGTAGACCTATGAACTTATAGACTTTATACATTGCGGCTATTTGATATTATTAAATTGAAACATATCGTTAGACAATGAACTAGATTAGTGTTGTACAGTACATGAAGAGCTCATTAGAATACCCACTTTTCGTGTTTTAGGTGTATAATATAGCAGAATGCTGCACACTATCAAGCACATCAGGATTTATATATGACATTATAACTTGTTTTAAAAAATGTGAATCTAAAACAATACGGACTAATATATATATATATGTATATATATATATATATATATATATATATATATATATATATATATA